>CAWUFW010019812.1:0-172809 GCA_963921515.1 Calotriton arnoldi
TATATATATATATATATATATTTATATATATATATATATATCACTGCTCCAAGGTTGTCCACCTGTAAGTAGCACTCGAGCAACAGCTTGATTCATGTGTAGGTAAGGACGGGGAACCGCCCGTAGGAGCCGCTCCATAGTGGTATTGCCTGATGCGTTTCGAATCACCATATGATTCTCTTCAGAGGCTTAAATGGAACGGTGTGCGCAACCGCTGTCCCACTTCTGACACACCCCCCCAATGGGAGGCTCGAATGAAACTGTGCCTTCTGGGAAGTGTAGTGCGGGTAGCACATAATCAAGTCCTGTATGGATCCCACCGGTGGGCCCGTCCACGATCCTGTATACAGCTGCTGTTCCACTTTCGTGGCCCCCAATCTTACGGGGTGGTGCACACTCCGCGGCTGGACTGCCGCGTTAAAATCACTGCTCCAAGGTTGTCCAACTGTAAGTAGCACTCGAGCAACAGCTTGATTCATGTGTAGGTAAGGACGGGGAACCGCCCGTAGGAGCCGCTCCATAGTGGTATTGCCTGACGCGTTTCGAATCACCATATGATTCTCTTCAGAGGCTTAAATGGAACGGTGTGCGCAACCGCTGACCCACTTCTGACACACCCCCCCAATGGGAGGCTCGAATGAAACTGTGCCTTCTGGGAAGTGTAGTGCGGGTAGCACATAATCAAGTCCTGTATGGACCCCACCGGTGGGCCCGTCCACGATCCTGTATACAGTTGCTGTTCCACTTTCGTGGCCCCCAATCTTACGGGGTGGTGCACACTCCGCGGCTGGACTGCCACGTTAAAATCACTGCTCCAAGGTTGTCCACCTGTAAGTAGCACTCGAGCAACAGCTTGATTCATGTGTAGGTAAGGACGGGGAACCGCCCGTAGGAGCCGCTCCATAGTGGTATTGCCTGACGCGTTTCGAATCACCATATGATTCTCTTCAGAGGCTTAAATGGAACGGTGTGCGCAACCGCTGACCCACTTCTGACACCCCCCCAATGGGAGGCTCGAATGAAACTGTGCCTTCTGGGAAGTGTAGTGCGGGTAGCACATAATCAAGTCCTGTATGGACCCCACCGGTGGGCCCGTCCACGATCCTGTATACAGCTGCTGTTCCACTTTCGTGGCCCCCAATCTTACGGGGTGGTGCACACTCCGCGGCTGGACTGCCTCGTTAAAATCACTTCTCCAAGGTTGTCCACCTGTAAGTAGCACTCGAGCAACAGCTTGATTCATGTGTAGGTAAGGACGGGGAACGGCCCGTAGGAGCCGCTCCATAGTGGTATTGCCTGACGCGTTTCGAATCACCATATGATTCTCTTCAGAAGCTTAAATGGAACGGTGTGCGCAATCGCTGACCCACTTCTGACACACCCCCCCAATGGGAGGCTCGAATGAAACTGTGCCTTCTGGGAAGTGTAGAGCGGGTAGCACATAATCAAGTCCTGTATGGACCCCACCGGTGGGCCCGTCCACGATCCTGTATACAGCTGCTGTTCCACTTTCGTGGCCCCCAATCTTACGGGGTGGTGCACACTCCGCGGCTGGACTGCCGCGTTAAAATCACTGCTCCAAGGTTGTCCACCTGTAAGTAGCACTCGAGCAACAGCTTGAGTGCCTTTGACCTCGGCCAAAGAAACCTATGATCTACAAGTTGCAAGGACTTCGGCTGAGATACAGACTTTAATACGTACAAACTGCCCTATACATTTCGTAGAAATGATATCACGTATCTTTAACATGTCAGATACAACAGGATTTGTTCATGTATTTAAGAGCATTTGCACCGGTCTCTTAGCACCGTTCCAGGCAATACTTGGAATCATTCCGAACTTTGCACATTCGGTGTTTGGTGGCATACCATTAATTCTAGCACTTGTTGCGGGAATTTTATTCATCTGTCTGCTATTGCGCTATGGCCACCCTCTTCGCCGAAATCACTCCGAGCGAAATGGAGAAAGCTCTCCTTGAAAGGAAGTGCAGTGAGCAAATAGTACAACTACTAGGCATGACTCGTCTACGGGACCTTAATACCACGTGGTTCCTGTCATTCCGACCAATCTGGCAAGATTGCATCTTACCTGTTCTACGATGCCTGCTATGCGGTGAAGAATGCGTGTTGGACGCTTGTCTAACATATCCATCAGCTGCGCCAAAGGATGTCGATGCTTTGCTGGACCCGATAACGGCCCATGCTCTGTGTTGTCCCCAGAGGCTTCCAATACTGATGTCAGCATTCATTGAGATCTCACAGTCGCCTCCTGCTGCTGCTGAGGTACGAGAAACAACTTCAGGCACACAGGTAACAACGAACGCGAACATTGCTGAGAGCGATGTTTCCCATCTTTGTGCGGTCAATCTTTTACACGAGGTGTTCCAGCTTACACCGACGACAGTGGAAGATGTTTTGTCTATTGAAATAGATGATCTAATGTTTACACCAGACCAGTGAACTGACTCTGATTCGGCATGCTGTGTTCCAGTGCAACAGGACTTGATTATGTGCTACCCGCACTACACTTCCCAAAAGGCACAGTTTCATTTGAGCCTCCCATTGGGGGGGTGTGTCAGAAGTGGGTTAGCGGTTGCGCACACCGTTCCATTTTAAGCCTCTGAAGAGAATCATATGGTGATTCGAAACGCGTCAGGCAATACCACTATGGAGCGGCTCCTACGGGCGGTTCCCGTCCTTACCTACACATGAATCAAGCTGTTGCTCGAGTGCTACTTACAGGTGGACAACCTTGGAGCAATGATATATATATATAAATGGTAATTTTAAGGTTTAGGGTGAGTTTGGGTTTTTGGGTGGGAAAGGTAATTTTAGGGTTTGGGGTGGGTTTGGCTTTTTGGGTGGGAAAGGTAATTTTATGGTTTAGGGTGGGTTTGGGTTTTTGGGTGGGAAGGGTAATTTTATGGTTTAGGGTGGGTTTGGGTTTTTGGGTGGGATGGGTAATTTTAGGGTTTAGGGTGGGTTTGGATTTTAGGGATGAAAGGGAAATTTTAGGGTGGGTTTGGGTTTTTGGGTGGGAAGGGTAATTTTAGGGTTTAGGGTGGGTTTGGGTTTTTGGGTGGAAAAGGTAATTTTAGGGTTTTTGGTGGGTTTGGGTTTTGGGGTGGAAAGGGTAAATATAGGGTGGGTTTGGGGTTTTGGGTGGGATGGGTTTTAAACAAATATATTTTAAATAAATATATATATATATATATATATAATGCAAAAAGAAGCAGAGAACTCTGGGTAGTTCTCAAGTTTAGGTGGAAAGCAGCTCCTGTATAGAGCACTCTCAACACCAGCGACACTCTAGATCTGTAGTGTAGCTCCTATTTCCCTTATAGGCTCTGCGCATTGGAATAATATATCCTATAGGTTTGACATAGGACTAAAGTCGGTATGTCCCTATCGAGTATATTAAACTTAATTACTTGTGCCAGCTAGCTCAGAGGCCACTAGAAACTTCTTGACGACAAGAAGGGATTAGTTTCTGGCAGCCGCAAAACATGACCACTGTGTTTCCCTTACAGAATCAGGATGTGTCCCAGAGTCGTAGAAACAATAGATAACTATTTCACTCAGCTCAGTTGTGCAGGATTCAGTTACGTCTCAAAGTTACACAGAAATAACAGACGGGCGTTTCAATAAAAAGGTTTATTGAACAGTCTTGTTTCTGTTGTAAGTTAGATGTGCTGTTACGATCACAAGACAGTATGCGAGATAGATGATGTACAAGGTGAGCAGTAAAAATAAATAATACTGCGTTAGCATTATCTCTTCAGCATATATGCATTTACATAAAATGACACAGCCTAAAAATGCGAGTACTCATACGATGCGTTTCTTAGCCTAGTTCTACCCAGTGTGCCTAACCTTTCCTAGGTGTAGGGAGAAGTAGAAGTAGGTGCTGTATTCCTGACTAGAGTATACTAAGAGTAAGTTACGCCTAGAGTCTAGTATGCCAAGAGTCCCTCTAGGTTCTAGTCTGCTCCATACCTGAAGAATGAGAGAGGTAGGAATCTCTTTCCGGACTCGAACTCCAACACCCCGCAAGGGAAGTTAGATCACTGGAAGCTGGACTCTTTGCGTGCAGGAATGACAGTGTCTTCTCAGTGCGTCTGGCCGGGAATCGGGCTCCTCTGAAGTCGAGGTCTCCTCTGATTTACAGGGGTTTGGGAAGGTATATTTATACCTGAAAATGTTAGCATTGACGTGAGTTGGGTAGCGAAAGACGTCATGAATGAATCCCTTAAGGAATAGAGGTTCATGCATAATGTATGAGTCCTTGAAGAAATCAATAGTCCTGGGCAAGGGAAACTCCCGCAGCCTGAGGGTCAGTTTTTCATGGACTCGTTGAGACGCTAGGGTGGACGGATGTCGGAATGTCGGAAGCCATGCCTGTATTTGGTATGCATGGTAATGCCTAAATAAGGTCTGGGATTTTATGCCTATATAAGGGCAGGTTGGATTGTGCCTATATATGGTCATGATTCTAGAAAGCCCGTTTATGGACACCCTATGAAGTATACAACACCCACTCCTCTTTTGTGTATACAACAATACTAAAATGCTAAACATTTAAAATGCTAAACATTAAAATGGAGTACCGCATATTAAAACATATCCTAAAAGCTTTAAAAGACATATTAAAAAATGCAAAGGTTGCTGTACATCATTAAGCAGTGCTTTTCATTCTTAGCATAAGGTATGAAATAAATGCATTTGGAATGAAATTTAAAAGCAATATTTATATATGACGAAAATGATCTATAATGTTATTCAAAATCAAAAAGTCATTTCCTGTCATGAAACTTAAATGAACTGATTTAGACACACAAGATGACTAAGTGTCCATGGAAGTACTGCCAAGTCTGTATTATAAGGCTAGTTCTACGTTAAGCAGATTGGAATGCCATTTTCATTCGAAAAAATGGGAATAAAGTTCAAATTTTGGTAATGTTCCAAGGTTTTGAAAAATGAAGGCCAAATTGCTGCTGTTGCACTGGAACACAGCATGCCGAATCAGAGTCAGTTCACTGGTCTGGTGTAAACATTAGATCATCTATTTCAATAGACAAAACATCTTCCACTGTCGTCGGTGTAAGCTGGAACACCTCGTGTAAAAGATTGACCGCACAAAGATGGGAAACATCGCTCTCAGCAATGTTCGCGTTCGTTGTTACCTGTGTGCCTGAAGTTGTTTCTCGTACCTCAGCAGCAGCAGGAGGCGACTGTGAGATCTCAATGAATGCTGACATCAGTATTGGAAGCCTCTGGGGACAACACAGAGCATGGGCCGTTATCGGGTCCAGCAAAGCATCGACATCCTTTGGCGCAGCTGATGGATATGTTAGACAAGCGTCCAACACGCATTCTTCACCGCATAGCAGGCATCGTAGAACAGGTAAGATGCAATCTTGCCAGATTGGTCGGAATGACAGGAACCACGTGGTATTAAGGTCCCGTAGACGAGTCATGCCTAGTAGTTGTACTATTTGCTCACGGCACTTCCTTTCAAGGAGAGCTTTCTCCATTTCGCTCGGAGTGATTTCGGCGAAGAGGGTGGCCATAGCGCAATAGCAGACAGATGAATAAAATTCCCGCAACAAGTGCTAGAATTAATGGTATGCCACCAAACACCGAATGTGCAAAGTTCGGAATGATTCCAAGTATTGCCTGGAACGGTGCTAAGAGACCGGTGCAAATGCTCTTAAATACATGAACAAATCCTGTTGTATCTGACATGTTAAAGATACGTGATATCATTTCTACGAAATGTATAGGGCAGTTTGTACGTATTAAAGTCTGTATCTCAGCCGAAGTCCTTGCAACTTGTAGATCATAGGTTTCTTTGGCCGAGGTCAAAGGCACTGTTTGCTGTAAAAGCATGGCTTTCATTCTGCTTAAAGTATCAAATCTTATAAAAGAGACGTTCAGCGAAGGCCATAAAGGCGACTCCCTGACTGTGTCTATTGGGGGAAACAATACTTGCATACAGCAAGTGACCCTGGAGTTGACCGTTACTAGATATGGGATGCCGGGCAACATTCCACAGCAGCTCTGATCATTCAACATGAGGTAACTCCCATTCGAAAGTTGTCCAAACGTCGGATTAATCACAGCAGCTGGTGAACCGTGCTGATGGCAAGACAAGTTTGCCACAGAACCATTACAAGCCCCGTGTAAAGAAATGTCCTGACAAATGAGTGAACCGGTCAGTGCATGTTTACAGTTGATACCGCTAAGAAACAGTTCACGATCCCCACTCCAACATCTATGTGTATATGGTAACTTCCAAGATATCTTAATGTATTCCTTACCCAACCTTTCATATTTGCCTGCTTGCATCTGTCCGAGACAATACTGAAACTGAAAAGTTGTCACAGGCATCGTTATTTTGCCATGAATAACCCCTTCTGTAGCTGGTTTTTCTACCACTGTAAATGGTAATTTCTCCATTTTTTCAATGCTCAGCACTGTATACCTTGCTCCTCTCTGTGCCAATTCGATCTGTTTATCAGTGAGATTGTATTCTGCAAACAGAGACGACGTGTTGATGAAACGCCAAGGCACATAGCCCGCTCGCAAAGATTGCAGCGTCCATGTCAATAACACAATAGAACGTAATTGAGATTGACCTTGTTGTAACATAGCCAAATCTTGTTCTAGAATGTCGATAGCAGAGGATACAATGCCATCCAATGAATATATCCTGGAGGACAAAGTTGTTAACCCATTGTCGACTACAGAGAGTGTTTTCTCTAAATTAATACGATCAAGTTCACGTATTCGTTCTGCAGCCTCTATCTGTGACACTTTCCATGCTTCGTTATAAGCAGCATAGATGCCGGCATATATGAAACGTTTTTGACGCGGTTTTCTTGGTCCAAGCAAGAATTCCCTAAGATCTGCGTCATGTGCAAGTAAGGTTAAGTGTTGCTTCACATCCTGTAGTGTAGATTTATGCAGCCAATCGAGGCATAATTTTCCTACACTGTATGTTGTAACTACCCCCGGATGTTGTCTTTGGACATATCTTGGGTCTGGCCTATGAATAGTAAAGCCCTGAGTTTTGTTCAAGAACCTTTCCTGACAGTTGTTTGTGTCTGTGGGCCAGATCAACCATTTCTTCCAATTCGGATGAGTTCTGTTGAGTTGTAGTATATTGTCAACTGTCACCACCGCCTTTGTATTATTATCACTGGCAGGTGTTGGCACAGAAGGTGTTTTCATCTCTTTGATCTTGGCTAATCCAAGACAAGATGTCTGTTGGACGGTGTCATTCAAAAACAGTATTTGTTCAGGGATGATACAGGCTCTAAATAAAGCTTCTATACCCTGTACTTGCCACTCTTTACTACCCCAGACAGTTTTCGTCTCTATTGTGTCTTTCCATAAGTCGAAACCCTGTGTAGACAGTTGGGCAATAAATGCTTCAGAATAAATCTGTTTGGTATTCGTTAACATAATTTTCAGTCCTGTTTTGTTTACATTTTTATAGTAAAACGTTTCTGGGTCAGATGTATTATAACCTGAAAAAGATGTAAATTTACCAGCAAAAGTTTTCGAACTACCCTGTGGTGGTGTAGGACAATGTTCCCATTGATTAAACATAAACACATTTCTTGGATATGCAGTTTTGTGCAAATAATGATGACCATAGTGGTTATAACAATACAATTCTTCGTAACCAGATGAACCCTCTAAAAATTCATTTTTAGAAAATGCAGCAGATTTTTCTAGATCAAACATTATATCTTGAACAGTCTCTAAGTCCCAATCATCTGAATAGGTACTAGACGTAATTAAATCACTTAGTGAAATTTTAAACAAATGTGGAATGTTCAATTGTTCACTTGGACCGAAGATTTCATAATCTGTTTTGTCCCACACTATACCATCCTGTATAGGAACAGCTGTGATGTTCACTGATGACAAGTCTCTTGCTTCACGATGGGAAGATTTATGTGGTTTCAAAAGTACATTCACGTCTTTTCCTTCAATGTTCACATGGATGTATCTGCCACTTATAAGCACGCTTACAGTTGTTACCAAAGCTAGCCAGAGCAGGAAAACAAAAAGTCCAGATGTAATCCAGAGTTCAATCTATGGAGAAACCAGATAAGTCTTTTTCAGAAAGTGAATAAAGTCTTGTACTTGCTGCTTGAATTTTGATGATGCTGGCGTCGTTTCAGGTTCGCTTGGATCTTCTGAGAATGTATCAAAGTCAATGAAATAGCCAGAAGCAGTTCTGTCAATTGTTGGAATTGCATCAGGATTCGGTGAAATCACAGGAACCAGTTCTTCACGTGTCACGTTGGTGTAGACAGGTGTATTTGGACGAACTGTTATTTGGTTGTCAAGAGGGATGAGTTCCATAGCTTGGTTGCTTAGTCCTTCATTTGTTACAGCTGAGTTCTCGATCGTGATCAGTCTTTCAGTCTGAACCTCTTGAATAGTAGCGAGAGGAGTGCGTCTGCTACTAGGTCGGAGTCCACGAGGCCTACTGCTTAGTATTGGCCACATGTTGTGGCTTGATCAGGTCGATTGACACAAATCTTTTCTCCTTTCTTCCAGCAAGGGGCGGCAGAAGTACTGTCCTTGTTCCTTGAACAGCTAGAACAGGTACCGGTTGTCTGTAAGAAGGTCCAAATTCCTTCTTGTCCGCTATTTTTTCTCTGACTAGATCCCCAACTTTTGGAATCCAGACAGGCCTTGCTGGGACCACCGATTTTCCCCAGTGGTGGTTGGCTGTAGGGATACGTTGCTTTGTTTCGTTCGTAATTTGTTAAGATCCTGTAAAACAGCCAAACGATCTTTGATATCAAATTTTTTCATGTCCACCACTGTGCCTACGTGTTCTAAGTCTGGAACCCACATTCTTGTCCCAAATAGGACCTCATATGGAGTGACCCCCTAGAGAACTTCTTGGCAAATTATTGAGAGCGCGCTGAACGCTAATGAGGTGTTTGACCCACCCATCACCCGAGCCTAATACCCTAGCTGTTATAGACTGCTTTATGTCCCAGTTTTTCCTTTCCACAACAGAATTTCCCTCAGGATGGAATGGAGAGGAGTACCGCAATGCAACGCCCAGACTGGCCATGGCCTCCTTGTAAGCCATAGAGCTAAACGCAGGACCCTGGTCAGAATGAAACGTGCCTATTGCGTATGTGCCGATAAAGACTCGCAAATCTTTTATAACAGTTCGAGCGTCAGCCGAGCGCTGAGGCCATAACCATAGGAACCTAGATTCAGTATTTGCGGGAATGCCTTCGTCCAGTAGGACGCCAGCGATTAGGTAGCCTAATGCTGTCTAACAGTGGTGTCTGCACTGGGCTGCCGCATTCGCTGCATGGTGTCTGGTGGCTTTCTCGCTGTATTTTACAGTCTAAGCAGTTGTTGATGAATATGTGAATGTGTGTATTCATTCCAGGCCACCAGTACATCTCTTTTAATTTCAAAATTGTTTTTGAGATCCCTTGATGTGACAGACCCTCCCCCAAATGTGTTTCATAAATCAAGGCTGCTCTTCGTTCCATGTTTGGAATTACCCTATACCCCACTCCAGGGATTCGAGCAAAAGGAACGTTATTCGCATCAATTACATAAGAGTACTTGAGTGGAAACTTTTTTGGTAACGCTGCACTGCTGCCTTTGCTCGAAGCATTGACAGCTAACATTATCTCACCGTCTATTTTTGTTTTTGAACGAGTGATCGCAGCTACAGAAGCCGTCTGAACAGCCCCCTTCGCGGCTTCGTCAGCCAATGAATTCCCTGCAACGTGAACGCCATCACGCTGATGACTCAGTGTGTGAATCACGTGAGCCTTTGGTAGTTTGTTTTTCAACTGAACTACTTGTTCCCAAAGCAGTTTGTGCTTTATTGTGCCACCTTTCGTATCTTTAAAACTATTTTCAAGCCAGGTTCGTATATAATCATTATACGACTGAACACAGTAATAGGAATCGCACACTATCAGTGTGAGGAATTCTCGATCCGTACTCTCAAGTGCCAGTTTGAAGGCCTGTAGTTCAGCTCGCTGAGCTGTACAATCACCTAGTGACTGAGTTTTTGTGACCATAGGTCTGAAGATGCCATTTCGCATGCGACCTTTAACGATAGCACACGCATAGCTTGCTTACTCCCTGTTGCGGGCTGTGCGGATCCGTCAGTGTAAATTATGAATTCATACTGATCGAGAGGCAGAATCTCAGTGGGCAGAGGACATTCTTGTTCATATTGGAGAAATGCCTGTGTTTTTAAATCTGGATCAAAAACATATTCAACATCAGTTGCAGCAAGAGAATTAACCCACTGTATCCATCTCGGATGTAAAGCTTTAGCATTTGGAATGCTTGCTTTTGTGACCGCTTCCAAAGCTGGTACTGGGGTAACGACAATTATGCGTTTCCCTTGGGCTAAGGCTCTTTCTTTTGCTACAGCTGTTTGAACTGCTGTTAGAATTTTTCAGTTGAACTGAAGCGCATTTCCGCTTGTGTATACAAATGTGATTTGTATGCAATTGGTACTTTCTCAACCTCATTAAAGGTTAAGTAAGTGAATCCACATTGACCCGAAATTATTCGAATCACCAAATTTCTTTGACTTACGCGTGTTTGTAAGTGATTTGTTGCTAACATGTTAGCCTGGAGTGAACGCAAAATTTCTGAGTGTTCCTGTGTCCAGTTTTTATTTGAAAAATCAGGTTTGATTAATGCGTAGAGAGGTTTAATCCTTTCTGCGTAGTTTAGAATGTATGTTCTTCCAAAATATAGGAATCCCAGTATTGATTGTAAGTGTTTTAGCGATTTTGGAGGTTGGAGCAGCGCACATTTCTCTAGAAAGTTAGCTGCCAAGCTCTTGCCTTCACTTGAAAGCTCATATCCCAAAAATAGGACATTGAGATGGGCAATCCGAGATTTTTAAAGTTGAACTTATAGCCCTCAGAGGCGAATCCCAATATAATGGTGCTCACCCTGTTCAAGTGTCTTTCCAAGTCATCGTCTGTCAGATAGATGTCATCGACATAGGACAATGCCTCGTTGTCATAAATTTGTAGTAACTCCGTTACTCTCGCTGAGAATAAACCTGGGCTGTTCTTGAACCCTTGTGGGAGTCGACAAAAGTGACGCTGGGTCCCCATTATGGAGAATGCCGTTAAGTACCTGCTTTCAGGTGCTATATTTTGACAAAATAAACCGTTTGAGATGTCTAATGTTGTTTTGTATTTTTACGCACAATGTTATTCATTAATGCTGTGCTGTGTGCATTTTGCACTGCAAAAGTTTTAGAACAAGTGTTTAAATGTCTGTAGTCCAAAACTAGACGATATGTATTGTCTGGTTTGGAGACAGGAAACAAAGGATTGTTCATGGAGGAGGTGCATGTTTCAATCACCCCTTGGTATTCAAGTTGATCTAAAATCTCCCTGACCTGTTTTTTAGCTTCTTGCTTAATAGGATACTGCCTCTGAGCAGTAGGTTCATGTTTCAGATTTATTTTATGGTGAGGGAGTCCTCATCCCATCCTACATGATTTTTATATAATGCTGGAGCCTGGGCCACTGCCCATTTCCTGGCATATGTATATTTTAAATGAATTGGAATGTGATTGGAGAAGGCAGGCATAATTATGTCTTCGCCGTGTGGGCACTCCTTGACAAATTGTGGTGGCCAGTCTTTTTCTGCTAGAAGTATGTCATAACCCTTTGATAGTTTTTCCCAAAAAGTGCTTTAACCTGTCTAGGTTTGTCTCCCTCCATCCGGAGTGTTATTTCATATAACCTTTGTGGAGTACTAACCCTGGTGTCTACAGTCTCTACTGTAATGTACTCATTCAAGTCCACTATCTCCAGAAGTTCCATCAGGTTCTGGCGAGCTATTGTGACTTCTGCTGCACTGTCCAGCATTGTCTGAGCCCATTCTCCGTTCTTGAGTTGACTTCTCAGAATTCTCGGCATGTCTTACTATTAGACCTGCTACTTTCTTTTTGGAGAATTGAGGTTTAGTTTTAATTTTTGTTGCGTGCTTGTCGTCTTTCGATTTCACGCGTTCTTCTCTATGTTCTGTTCGTCCTCTTCGTATTTTTTTGACTTATACTGGGTGCTCCCTTGTGTCTGGACAAAGCTATACCTCTCTGAAGAGCTCGAATTAGAAGCGAAACACTGTGTCAGGGGTTGCTTTTGCTCATTTCAGGTTGGCTTGGTTGGTATTTTACCAATTCAAAGCTGTAATACTGTGCCTGGAGTGGTAAATGGCTTTTGTCATTTTACAGCTCGGCAAGGACAGCACTGTGCTAGTCCTATGCTTAAAGATTTAGCTGTAGAAATGGCAAAAGACTTTGTCCATTTCTATCTCGGCGTGGATAGCACTGTGCTAATCCTATGCTTAAAGACTTTGATAGAAAAGCAGACATTTGAGGTGAGCAGATCTAGAGTGTCGCTGGTGTTGAGAGTGCTCTATACAGGAGCTGCTTTCCACTCTAAACTTGAGAACTACCCAGAGTTCTCTGCTTCTTTTTGCATAATTTATTCGTCACTCTATGCCTGAAAGGGTATTTTTTGATATATATATATATATATATATATATATATATATATATATATATATATATATATATATATATTATATATATATATATATATATATACACATATATACATATACATATATATATATACATATACATATACATATTAGAAGTTAGAAACCAACACTGACCATGACATAGCGCAGAACCTGGTCTTAGATATTTCCGTTTTTCCCACATGTGCCTGATTCCATTCTTCACCACAGGCTGGCATCTTTAGGGATACCCAACAGTTATTACGGGCGACATTTGTCCCCACGCGGTGCTGTTAGCCTACTCGAGTCTTTCTACCATGGGAATTACCGAGTTTACGCGGTTTTAGAGTTTTACTATTCTTTGAAGATGTCCGCACAGCTACGATGTATTTCTTTCACAAAAACAGGTGTCACATGCCAATTTTGGGATATCCAGTTATTACTGTTAGACCTTTTACAATGTGTTTTTCATATATTGCTGATGTCAGGTTTACCTATAGAGTCTATTGTCTATGTCAGCTGCATGTCAGCTCAACGGCAGTAACGAAGTAATTTGCATATGACTCACCGTATTTTCAGCATGTCGTCCATGTAACGTAAGATTGTATACCACATGTAGAAACAGAAGAATCACTACTATGCCTATAAATACCATGTCACTCTTGCAGCACGCCATGTGATCAAGGCCGCAGTGTGTCGGTCGAAACGCGTCATCCCAACATGATTTTGCAATAAACTAAACCTTTCTGCATCTGCATTGGAGTCTGTGCCTGTGTTTTACCCGGCGTGGTTTAACCTTGGGATTCTGTTATTTTCCTACCTTCACCACTTTTACCAAGTGTATGCCTTTCCCACGCATGGCTTTGCGTTGTAATGGCATGCCTGGTAAAGGCATATGCGTGGTAAAAATTTGCGTTGTAATGGAAGTTCGTTGTAATGGCATTGGCGTAGTAATACCCGCGTTGTAATGGCACGCGAGGTATTAGTACGCGTTGTAATGTCATATATTCCGAAGAGGTAACTAGCATTGGATTCCTGTGGCCTTAAAACTAGTCCCCCAAGATGGCGTCACGCATATGTGGAGTGTGTTGCGTTCCACTGACGCTCCTACCGCCGCATAGGGAAATACGTCATGTGCTCTGCTTCAACGACAGCAGCAACAATGCCTTCGCATCCATAATATTGGGTTCTCCGGCTGGGTGATCCTGAGCTTATGTGCTTGTTACGTGCCAATAGTGAGTGCCACACACAATTACACCCAGCAGTCACAGTAACTTAAATATTAGGATCTCCGCTATGGCGTCAGGGTTCAACAATGCTCACGCCACAGTCCGACACACAAAACGTTGCTGTGGCTCCGCCCCAGGCTTCACGCTCCTCCCGGTATCCTCACAAGCCACACACCAGGATCACTTAGGTTGTGTGCACTCTCCCCTCACCAAGGTCTTCTCAAGATTGCTGCCAAAATGTTGTGGTGAAAGCCGGAAAGTACACCAGGCACAAGTAATCTTTTGAACAAGATTTAATGGAGCACACAACCTGGCGTTGATCCTTTTCAAGGCGCCCGGAGTAACTGGCAATCTTGGAACACCAACTGCCTTACACTCTAGAATGGAATACATGCAAATACAACTTACACCTATCGTGGCAGCAGCCGATGTAACAGTGGACAAATGTTCATTCTTGATTATTTACTGCCAATACTTGTTGTTGTAGAACATGTCCTTACTTTGCACACTCTAATGTCTGCTGCCATTCTACTCCACGAACACTTCAGGCAGCTCCAAGCAGCCCTCTACAGGTCCCTCCTCGCGAACCAGGCTCTGCCATCCCTGAAAGCGACTGAAGGAGGCCATCTGTACCCCTCTGGGAGCTCTTCAGGAGTGGCACCGCTGTCAAGTTTCCTAGCTCCAGGCATGACTGCTCCTGTCCAGGTATTTCCTTTGCATCTGGGGACCTGCAGTCCTGGTTTAATCAGGAATAAGCAAGACTACAAGACAGGATTTGGAGCAGCTAGTTAGGCTAGGACCTGGAATTTCAGCAGGGCTGAAGTGGTGCCAACATAATTAAAACATCAACACGAGATGCCCTCTCTCATGAAGTGCCTTTGTCCACATTTTATTAGGGTCAGTCATTAGTTCGAGCAATGGTTTAATTCTGGCCTTTGCTGATGGTGCTGGGTTCTGCAGCGCGTATGACAGTCAGACGTCATCTGCTACTGCAGACGAACCCGCTACCTGGTCCTCACTTTTTCAACAGGCTGGGCCTGAGAGGGTGATGCGGTCTTTGTGGTAAGCAGGGCCTAAGTTGTGAAGTGCTTTGTAGGTGAGGGTGAGAAGTCTGAAGGCAGCGCACTTCTGGATGGGGAGCCAGTGGAGGTCCTTGAGGTGTGTGGTGGTGTGTGTTCCTGGAAGGAGGTTGAGTATGAGTCTGGCAAATGTGTTTTGCACCACTTGAGTCTGTCGGTGAGCTCAGGATGTGAATTCTTCCTAGAGGGAGTTGCCATAGTCTAGTCTGCTTGTAATGCGTGCTTGTGTGACTGTCCTGTGGGTGTCTTCCAGGAGCTATTTGAAGATGTTTCTGACCATTTTAAGATGCAGCTGCACGTAGATGCTACTGTATTGACCTGGTTGGCCATGGAGATTTGGCTGTTGATTGTGATACCCAGATTCCTGGTGGCATTGGTTGGGGTGAGAGCAGCGCATTGGGTGTCGAGCCACCAGGCTGGGGACCAGAGAGAGGTGCGCTTGCTGAAAAGTAACACTTCTGCTTTGATCGCCTTTGAGCTTGACGCAGCTTTTTACATCCAGTCTTCTATGTCAGATGTACACACGAGGAAGTTGGATTGTGCAGTCGGTGTGTCAGCACAATAGTTTGCGGCCTGGCATGGTGTTGTTAGTGGAGTCGAGGAGGTTGAGGGTTGCAAGATCTAGTTGGGGGAGGGGCAACGTTGTTATCGATGGTCCTGGTTTTCCCAGAGAAGTGGATGGAACGTTTGTTGCCTAGATCCTGGGAGGGAGTGACCGCTGTGGTAAGGGTCTGCGGGCATATTCATTCTTTGACAATGGTGAAGATCTATTTGGCGGAGTTTGCGCCGTTGTGTATGCAGGACGAAAGGGCTGAGCGTTTGACAGCTTTGGGGCATTGATGATAGATCCTGAGGGTTGACTTGAAAGAAGCTCTGTCAGTGGGGCCAAGGATGAGGCACCATTGTTGTTCCTGGTGCGTACAATGGAGTTTCGTGAGCCAGAGGTCTTCAGTGTACCACCTGGCATGGGGCGAAGTCTGGGGTTTGGAGTTAGTTTGGATTGGGGCCAATGAGTCCACGCAGGTGGTTGTCCAATTGTTGAAGCAGGAAACGGTGTGGGTGAGGCTGGTGGCCTGGGGGGGGATGCTGCGATGGAAGAGTTTTGAGTTACAGTTATCTTCTATGAGTTCATTCCATTGCTCCAGCAATTCCGGAAAGAACTCAAGACCTGGCTGTATGAATTAACAGATCACCACAAAGCAGTTAGCAATTCCAATTGCTTTGAGACCCTCACAGGTGATTTGCTCTGCTTTATAAATCCCTGATTGATTAATTGATTGATTGATTGATTGATTGCCATCGAGAGGTCCGGACCGGATATTTAGTGGAAACAACCATTGTTCTCCTAGAATACTTTACGAAAGTGAAACACTGGCAACATGTCCTGCAGACCTTGAGAGATAGTCCTACTCCAATGTAGGGGAACACACAGAAGAGGAGAGAGGAACCACATGCTCCAGTTCTGGGCTTTGGTTTAATGGATTATGGGAGTTGTAGTATTGATTCACTTCAATTGATCCAGCTGGATTAACTGTCAAACACCGATTTCTAAAAGGAAAGCCCAGGAACATGTGGTTTTAGTGCATGGTTACCTTAACGTAAGCAGAGGATCGGCAGCTTGAGGGGGAAACCCGTGCAAGTCATAGAGGATTGCACACATAGGGTGGGGAGCACACGCAAGAGGTTTTTAAGAAAAATACATTGATTATAATTAGTAGAATAATAAATTACAAAATACTTAGAACCTTTAAAATACACATTTTAAAAGATGTTTAACATGTACGTGCCTACCTCAGACATTTACAGAATCTGGAGAACACATCAGAATAATTGTATTACATTTGGTTATTATTTGCTTCATCAGAAAGCACTTTCTATAAGGCGCTATAGTGCAAATGAGAATCACGTGTACAGTATCTTGCGTTGGGCAGTTCGACAGGTTACACCTTGTGGCCCTCAAGCCCAGTGGCAGAGCAGCGATGCCAGGGGCCTAATGTAAGGGAGGAATCGAGAAATAAATTATAAAGTAAAAGACAGCCACAATAGAGGTGCGATGGTCCGCTTTATTTTTAAACACAATTTTTATTGTTTTTACGACAGACAAATAATATACACATGACATTATCGATTGATGACATATACATATTGTGAGAAGTTGGCCTGGTATATGCTGTCCACTAGTTAAAGTGGACACCTTGCACCAGTACAAGTCGATTCTTATGGTTGGTAGGTTTAAGACAACCTTTATAGAAAGCTATCCTAGTGGTAGCTGTGGAGAGCAGCCTTCAGGCTAAGTCTTGGAGGAATGTAAAGCAGCTTGTTTTACCACACAATCTCTTGAATCACCAAATGAAAAGACACCACACAGGTATATATATCAAATATATATGTATTTATTACTAAACAACTCTCTACTAATCTCTTTATGAGATTAGAAGTCAGGAACATATGTACAAATCAATGTTTATCAAAATAAGTTAGCACAATCAAATATCACAATCTTAGCTTGGCTAGACCTGGGTCTAGAGCATGTAGAATCGAGGGACCCCCAAGAACCACCCCAGGTAGTTGTAGGAGACCCAAAGGGGACGGACGCGGTGTTCAGGCACCGGTGCGAGTCCTGTACGAGTCTATGCGAACAGACGCGATTGAGATTTCAATGTTAAAGGTCCCTTGCGTGTTCGAGGCGAACACACCGATCGGACTCAGTACGAGTCGAAGGACGCGGTTACAGATAAAGTTGCAAGGGAGATGGACGCGATGTGTCTAACACAGACGCGAACCCTGTACGAGTCAGCGCGATAGTCGCACTGCGAAAATAGGAGTTTTAGGGCACTTCTAGAGTAGCTACAAGCAAGTCACTTACAGGGTAAGTAGTTCTAGGGCCAACACCCACAGGAGCACCGTAGTGCTGAAGTTACCTCACCCAGGGAGCCGGGTGCATAGGTGTCCTTTGGTGTCGGGTCGCAGCGTCGTTTTCAATGGGAGCCAGTGAAGACTTGCTGCTTGCGACGACAGAAGAAGTGTCCGGTGGAATCCAAGCCTGGATTCAGAAGATGGAAGACCTGAAAGCAGAGGGGACAGTGTTCAAAGTCACTTGACAGTGACCCGGGGCAAGGAAGATGAATGCCCACCGTCGTCGACAGGATTCAGGTCGTTCATGGGTGTCTTGACTCTTTGACCACGAGGTCCAGGAGGTGTCGAGGACGGCCAGGAGCTGGATTCAGCGTGTCCCACGAAGTCTGCAGCTGACTGCAGTGTCGGCGACCCGATTGGAGCCAACAAGCCTTGGTAGCAGCAACTCTCGTGGAGGAGAACAAAAAGTCAATGGTGCAGACCAGCAAGGTCTGTGGGACTTACCCAGCGAGGGTAGGTCAGGGCAGGCCTGGAGCAACCAGGGGAGCCCTTTGGTTTTGTTAGAAAGTCTTCTGGGGACCCACAAGCCGGCTGGCAAGGGATCGCGAAGACGCCTCGGGAGGATTCACTCAGCAGGGGCCCACGGTCACTCGGGACGGTGTAGGCCTCTGATTTTGGGAGGGATCTCTGCTAGAGGCTGGGACCACACGTGGTCCAAAGCACAAGTTCGTAGAACGTCGTGAAGGGGTTGCACTTGACAATAGTGCACAGTACCCAGGGTCTGCGGTTCCTCGTTGCTCGTGGGGTCCACTTGCCTCAGCTACGATGGCCTTGGAGAAGTCAGGAAATCCTCTTCCTGAGCTGCAGGGACTTCGGGCTCCGGCGGGAGCGGTGTAGTTTGCGACCGTCGTTGTAGTTTTTGGTGCCTGCCAAGCAGGGGAGTCACTCCTTGACTCCAAGGGAGATTCTTCAGTCTTCCAGAGGTAGTGGAATGTTGAAGGTCCGGGATTCTTCTGTAGAGCGTCGTCCAGGGGTATCTAGGTTGCAATGCACAGGTCCCCCCTCTTATACTAAAAAGAAGGGAGGGACTAGCTCTATGACCCCACCTATGGGAGGGTCAGGGGAGTGGGTGGCTACACCCTCTTCCCCTTTGTCCAGTTTCGTCGCCAGAGCAGGGGCAGGTAGCCCCTGAGCCGGTTTAAACTGGCATATGCACAGAGGAGCCTTCTGCTCCCCCAGTGCAGGACTTCAAAGCACTCTAGGAGTGCACCCACCCAGCCCCAATACACTAAACCCTGTCTGGGAGGTGGTCACACCCCCTTGGGACAGGATATCTATTGTTGGGCTTCCTCCACTGCGAGTGTCGATCATTAGCAGGAGGGCAGCCCAGTGTCTGTGACTGGTGGCATCCATTTTGTGACGCAGGGCTCTTTAGGATTCTACCGCGTTTCCACAGTAGGTACATGTCTATCCCTCTAGAAGGGTGGGATCATACTCCCACACCAGTTACTGGTGTGGGGGTATGATTCCAAAGTGTTTGACACCAAACACGACATGTTTTGATGCAGCCATTCCAAAGTTAGCATTTACCGCGAGGATATAATGCACTTAAGGGTATATGGTTTGACCGCATTCACAAACAGCCCCAGAGAATAGACTCTGAGAGCTGCAGTGGGGCCCTGCTCAGGCAGAGGCACCCTCTCACATAGGAACTAAGCACCCTGCCCTCAGGATTGATAGGGCCTGTCTTAGGGGTGACTGATAAGTCTCAATGTGTGTGCAGGAGAGATATAGGGGACCTATATCTCAGTGAGGAGTGCTAGCACTTCCTCACCCAGGCTGCAGTAGCAGGCCTGTGTTGTCAGATTTAGTCTGCTTCCCAGGGGTGGCATAATACATGCTTCAGCCCCTGGTAGGCCTGTGAAGTACCTATGCTCTTGGTACCTAAGGTACCATATACTAGGGACTCATAAGGTACCACAGTATCCAATCACTAGTGCACCTAGAGTGCACTCCAAGTCGTTTAGAGAGAACAGAGAGGCTGGGGCCCTGATTGGCAGGGTCCCAGCCAGACTATAGCCAGAAACCAGTGTAAACATCAGAAAAAAGTGGGGGCAACATAAGAGGCAGATCCTACTCTCCTACACAACCCCCCAAACGCAGGGACACTAAACTAACCTTGACCAGTTGAGTCTTCGTGTTCTAAGTGGAAATACCTTGAGAGTCCATCTGCATTGGCATGTTGGGTCCCAGGTCTATGTTCCACTGTATAGTCCATCCCCTGTAGGGAAATGGACCACCTCAAAAGTTTTGGGTTTTCTCCTTTCATCTGTTTAAGCCATAGGAGGGGCTTGTGGTCAGTCTGAACTATGAAGTGAGTGCCAAACAAGTATGGCCTCAGCTTCTTCAGGGCCCACACCACAGCAAAGGCCTCCCTCTCTATAGCTGACCAACGTTTCTCTCTAGGGGTCAGCCTTCTGCTAATGAAAGCTACTGGCTGGTCTTGACCTTCATCATTCAGTTGAGACAGTACAGCTCCCACACCCAGCTCAGAAGCATCTGTTTGGACAATGAACTTTTGGTGTAGTCTGGACTCTGTAAGATGGGGGCAGTGCACATGGCCTGCTTTAGGTCTTCAAATGCCTTCTGACAGCTAGCTGTCCACTGAACCTTTTTGGCATTTTCTTTGAGGTCAGATCATTCAAGGGGTCACTATAGATCCATATCCCTTCACAAACCTGCTATAGTACCCAGTCAGGCCTAAGAAGGCTCTCACCTGTGTCTGGGTGGTGGGAGCAACCCATTCCATTATGGTTTGGATTTTGCTCTGTAAAGGCTGAACCTGGCCTCCACCCACAAGGTGGCCCAGGTACACAACCTGGCTCTGCCCTATCTGGCACTTAGTGGCCCTTGATAGTGAGGCCTGCTTTTTGCAGAGCCTCCAAAACATTTCTGAGGTGGACCAGGTGATCCTGCCAGGAGGAACTAAAGACAGCAATATCATCCAGATAAGCTGAGCAATAAGTTTCCATCCCTGCCAGAACTTTGTTCACCAACCTCTGAAAAGTGGCAGGTGCATTTTTCAATCCAAAGGGCATCACCACAAAGTGGTAGTGCCCACCAGGAGTCGAAAATGCTGTTTTGGCTTTTGCATCATCAGCTAACCTGATCTGCCAGTAGCCAGCTGTTAGGTCAAACGTGCTTAGATACTTGGCTGAGGCCAAAGTATCAATCAGCTCATCTGCCCTTGGTATGGGATAGGCATCAGTCCTGGTGACTGCATTGAGGCCTCTGTAGTCTACACAAAACATCATTTCTTTCTTACCACCCTGGGTATGAGGCTTGGGTACTAGGACTACTGGGCTAGCCCATGGGCTATCTGAAGGCTCAATCACACCTAACTCCAACATCTTCTGGACTTCAGTCCTGATACAGTCCATGACATGGTCAGGTTGCCTGTAGATTTTACTCTTGACAGGCAGACTGTCTCCAGTGTCCACCTCATGGGTGCACCAGGAAGTCTGACTAGGGGTCAGGCTAAACATATGTCTGTACTGCTGCACAACTTGTCTGCACTCAGTTTGCTGATGGTCAGTGAGGCTGCTTGCCAAAGCAACACCATCTACTGACCCATCATCAGGGTTCTGCGAGAGCAGGTCAGGGAGAGGGTCACTCTCCTCCTCCTGTTCCTCATCAGTTGCCATGAGCAAGCCCATGTCAGCCCTGTCAACATATGGTTTCAATCTGTTGACATGGAGCACCCTCAGGGGGCTCCTGGGAGTTCCAAGATTCACCAGATAGGTGACCCGATTGGAGCCAACAAGCCTTGGTAGCAGCAAGTCTCGTGGAGGAGAACAAAAAGTCAATGGTGCAGACCAGTAAGGTCTGTGGGACTTACCCAGCGAGGGTAGGTCAGGGCAGGCCTGGAGCAACCAGGGAGCCCTTTGGTTTTGTTAGAAAGTCTTCTGGGGACCCACAAGCCGGCTGGCAAGGGATCGCGAAGACGCCTCGGGAGGATTCACTCAGCAGGGGCCCACAGTCACTCGGGACGGTGTAGGCCTCTGATTTTGGGAGGGATCTCTGTTAGAGGCTGGGACCACACGTGGTCCAAAGCACAAGTTCGTAGAACGTCGTGAAGGGGTTGCACTTGACAATAATGCAAGGTACCCAGGGTCTGCGGTTCCTCGTTGCTCGTGGGGTCCACTTGCCTCAGCTTCGCTGGGGACTCACGATGGCCTTGGAGAAGTCAGGAAATCCTCTTCCTGGGCTGCAGGGACTTCGGGCTCCGGCGGGAGCAGCGTAGTTTGCGACCATCGTTGTAGTTTTTGGTGCCTGCCAAGCAGGGGAGTCACTCCTTGACTCCAAGGGAGATTCTTCAGTCTTCCAGAGGTAGTGGAACGTCGAAGGTCCGGGATTCTTCTGTAGAGCGTCGTCCAGGGGTATCTAGGTTGCAATGCACAGGTCCCCCCTCTTATACTAAAAAGAAGGGAGGGACTAGCTCTATGACCCCACCTATGGGAGGGTCAGGGGAGTGGGTGGCTACACCCACTTCCCTTTGTCCAGTTTCGCGCCAGAGCAGGGGCAGGTAGCCCCTGAGCCGGTTTGAACTCGCATATGCACAGAGGAGCCTTCTGCTCCTCCAGTGCAGGACTTCAAAGCACTCTAGGAGTGCACCCACCCAGCCCCAATACACTAAACCCTGTCTGGGAGGTGGTCACACCCCTTGGGACAGGATATCTATTGTTGGGCTTCCTCCACTGCGAGTGTCGGTCATCAGCAGGAGGGCAGCCCAGTGTCTGTGACTGGTGGCATCCATTTTGTGATGCCAGGGCTCTTTAGGATTCTACCGCGTTTCCACAGTAGGAACATGTCTATCCCTCTAGAAGGGTGGGATCATACTCCCACGCCAGTTACTGGTGTGGGGATATGATTCCAAAGTGTTTGACACCAAACACGACATGTTTTGATGCAGCCATTCCAAAGTTAGCATTTACCGCGAGGATATAATGCACTTAAGGGTATATGGTTTGACCGCATTCACAAACAGCCCCAGAGAATAGACTCTGAGAGCTGCAGAGGGGCCCTGCTCAGGCAGAGGCACCCTCTCACATAGGAACTAAGCACCCTGCCCTCAGGATTGATAGGGCCTGCCTTAGGGGTGACTGATAAGTCTCAATGTGTGTGCAGGAGAGATATAGGGGACCTATATCTCAGTGAGGAGTGCTAGCACTTCCTCACCCAGGCTGCAGTAGCAGGCCTGTGGTGTCAGGTTTAGTCTGCTTCCCAGGGGTGGCATAATACATGCTTCAGCCCCTGGTAGGCCTGTGAAGTACCTATGCCCTTGGTACCTAAGGTACCATATACTAGGGACTCATAAGGTACCACAGTATCCAATCACTAGTGCACCTAGAGTGCACTCCAAGTCGTTTAGAGAGAACAGAGAGGCTGGGGCCCTGATTGGCAGGGTCCCAGCCAGACTATAGCCAGAAACCAGTGTAAACATCAGAAAAAAGTGGGGGCAACATAAGAGGCAGATCCTACTCTCCTACACATATGTATGGGCATTTCGTCAGTTTAGTATTACAAGCTTCAGCAGTGTCCAAGGTGTACATCTTATGCCATACAAAATGACTGTTATAGTGTACATAGAGTCACGATTAAATAATATATTTCTTCATGAAACATTGCAACAGAACTATTCTATTTCTAAAAGTTCCACCCTCCCGCTTTCGTGGTCTCCTCCCTTAAATGTATGTGACAGTAATGTGAGTAATCTCGTGCATAACTGTAGGATTAGACAATAATGTATCTTTGATCGTCATCGAAACATTACGGAGTCTCTTAATATATAATCCTAAACGGGTACGTTCGTATTATCAGTCATTAGTGGAGAGATTAGGTTTTCACTTTGGCATACTGGGCGTTCCAATGGATCAATAACTTTTAATGATTCCAGCATCCGGTCCCATTCCATTGATATGGGTATTTTACGTAAACCTCTAGATTCTTCTTTACGTATAATGGCACAGGTGCGATGGTCCCTTTACGCTGCTGGGCCATGGTGCCATTGCACCTACTGCACTAATGATAGCTGGTCCCTTCTAGAACGCTTGCATTAGTCAATTAAAAAGTATCACCACCTTCATACACAACTCTCTTCCAAGTAAAAGACATCTGGCTTCTTCTCACTGGAGACTCTACGACAACCCCCTCTCATGCTCCTCCCCTCCACTCTGAACACACCCTGCTTCCATCTCTACTCCTACTCAACCTCCACACTAGTCTGCACTCCTCTGAACCCACCTCCTTTGATTCCTGCAGTCACATCACTCTCTATCCCTCTCACCTTTCTCTTCTTGCTCCCATCTCTGCACTCTCCCCTATCTTGCACTGCAGCTTTGTCTGTTTTTCACCTCTGATTGTACTCTTCACACCTTATTATATTCTTCTCTCACTCCAGCTGTTCGATATCTTCTTTTACACTAACTCACTCCGCTCTCTAATTCACCCTCCTCATTTCACTCAATTTTCTTTTCTCGTCCCATCATTTTGTTCCCTTCCTCTCTCTCTCTCTCGCTCCATCTCTCTGCCCTGACCTTTTCTATTTGGCTATCAATCACCATACTTCCTTTCTCATCCTATCTCATCTATTCTTATTTGCCTATCACGTTGTACTCTATTTCTTTCTTACACTTTCAAGCTGCTCTTTTCCTCCTTCTAACCCTACCCTATCAGTTTGCTGCTTGTCTCTCTCTCCATCAGTTTGTGCACTTTCTGTGTCTAACGCTCTATGCTTTCCTCACACTGTCACTCTTTACGCTTCCTCTCTCTCAACCTCACTTCCTGTTCTGTTCATTTCGCTCACCTTCTCTCTCTCTGCTATCCGTCTCTCTCCTGCTTTCACTCAGTTCATTTTCTCTCTCTCACCCTTTCATATTGTTTTTGTCATTTTCATCCCTACTCAGTTCTGTCTCTCGCACCCTATCATTCTGTACTCTTTCTCTCTCCCACCTCATTCTGTTCCCCGCTTCTCTCCATACCCTTTCACTCTGTTCTACCTTTCTCTTTCACGCTATCACCCTATTCACTGCTGTCTTAGCATATCACTCTGTCCCTTTTCTACACTGACCAGTTTTTAGTGTTTATGTTTTTGTGACTTTTAGTGGTGTTTTCCAAACCTTTGAAATCAGAACTTATCAGTGTTTATTCAGCTGCTTAACACCCAAAATAGACAAAAACGGTGTTTTTCCTGAGTTCACAAACCATGCTGTTTTTTGCAATGATTGTTGAAAAGCATATACTTAATATATAGGAGAAGTAATGCAGGGTATTTAGTGTCTTCCCATTGACAGTGTGTTCAATGTACTTATGTTACACTGTTGAAAGCATAGAAAATCTGTGCATTGCACTCTCACTCACACTCACATCTTATTACTCTTAATTACGTTTCATTACATCTCACACTCACTCTGTCAGGATTCTTTGTAGTTTAAAGGACTATTAATGGGTTAAACAAGAGTGCTATATTCAAATGGTTTAGTAAATAAATTCATGAGCAAAGTTGTCGTTATTCAGCTACCCAGCCAACAACTTTGTGAAACCTTTGAATTGTTGAATCACACCAGATTAATATGCAGCCCTGCATTCTAAGACACCTGACACGTGATGCTTGAAGCATGCTCGTCGCTGCGTTTCTGCATGCTTCGTCTCACTACATTAAGGTGGTGGCGCTGTAGTGAGGACATTCTTAGATGCCAAGTGTCCCCGGTTCAAATGTCTCACTTTAAGGCAATCATGACCTTTAAACAGACATTACATTGCATTCTGGAACTTGAAATGTTGCAGTTAACATTGTAACTTTGGGTTCCAAACCCCAGCAGTAAAGAGCAGTTGGGCAAAAAGCCAGGATTAGCTGAAGGTATCACGCATAATAATGGGACACCTTGCAGATACACATTTTGTTGGTATGTTTGTGTCATGTTTTCACACCTATCCCTTGTGCATGGTGACAGCACTCTTTTCACAGGTATCTGTCACTACTCCTTGCACTGAATGTTTAAAGCTTACTATCAATACAAATCAAATCAAAGGGGTTGATGTATCAAAAGGTTTTACCCATTCTGTGTCTGGGGGTAAATGTGATAATACATATTGGCCAACATTCATATGAGTCAGTCATTTGACCAATCAGTGAAATAATTAAAGAGTTCAAAAATGATTTCAATATTCCCAGATTCTCTACTGTGCATAACATAATTAGATCATACTTAAAACACACTTCTAAACCTTGCAACTTTAATCCAAGCACACAAAACTGGAGAATCAAAAGGATGAAGAAACAATATTTTAATGACATCGGTAAACAACTAAACTGAAGCAGAATAATCTTAGACCATCTTTCTTACTGCTACCATGTTTAACAAAGTTACTTTGCCTTGGTCCCTTTAGAAAGAAATAAAAATGACTCATTCTCTCTCTCTTTACATTCTTTGAATGGCATTTGAGTTTGTGGTTAAAACAGGGCTTTAACTGTGTTATATGTTTACCCTGATGAGGGCTCTTTCCCTTTCAGTAGTGTTTTATCAGTTATTATAGGTTTAAACCTAGGACAGGATAGCCTACCCTTTTCTTTTCTTTTCCTTTCCTATTACTCTGCTCCCTCCCATCTCACCCCTTCATCTCTTCCTTTTAAATTGTCACTCTTTCCCACATCCTATCACTGTGTTATTTCCGTACTTTAATCATATTACTGTTGATCAACTTTACACCACACCCAGCCCTTCCCCTCTCACTTTCTCTATTTTCTCTTGTTCTTGTTAAACCTCCCTATCTAGTTTGATTCCTGCCATATATATACACTTCCTCTCCTCTCCATATGTCCCTTTTATGCCCCTTCTCTCTCTGTTCCCCATCTCCAAAGTCTACCTTCACTAGCTTAATTTCTGTCCCTCCCTGCTCCTGTGCTCTCTCTCCCATCTCACCTTACCTGCAGAGGCATTACTTGCAGAGGTGTGTAAGGCTGTGCTTCCCGGGGGACAATGGTGTCCAGGGCAAATGATTGAACTTGCAGGAATAAAGGTGGTGTGATAAATAGCGGGGTGGGGAGGGGAAGAGGGGGCATGTGGTCTCTGTACACTTCCTCCCCTCTCCATATGCCCCACATCTCATAGAAGTCTATTGTGCTGTCCTTTGGTGTGCCGCTGGATTATTTCTGGATTCCCAGAATTTCTTGAATCGCTATATATATATATATATATATATATATATATATATATATGTATATATGTATATATATATATATATATATATATATATATATATATATACAAATTCTCCGCTCTCGTTTCCTGCTTCCTGAAACAGAACGGGCACGGACCACAATTGCTGATGCAAAAACTAGTTTATTGCTGATAGTCCGCCATAAAGCGTTTCGGCCTAAAAAGGCCCTGATCACATGATTCCACTGTATTGTGGGACAAAAGTATTTATATGTATATATGTATTTTTATATATCTATAGTAGGTAAGAATCCTCTTGAAATTTTCGAAACTAGTGTGATGCTCACTTCAGCTGCTGTCTTGAACATTTTGTGGTGATCTGTCAAGCGGGGGACGTGAAAGAGGGGAGGGTCCCAAAATACATTTTTCCTCATGTTAATTCCCATAGGAAATTTAGACACGGCTACAGCCCGAACTGCTGAACGGAATTGCACTAAATTTGGCATGAAGGTAGATGTTAGTCCTCACCTGCAGATATGTGTGAGACTAGGACTCGCAGGGGACAGTGGTGTTCACTACAAATGATTGAACTGGCAGGATCACAGTTGCATATGAGCTGGAGAAAGGGATGCGGTGGCTGCGGCAGCACCCCCAAAATAACCCTGCTGGTGTTCAGAAGGTGAATAAAGGTGCCGATATATTTTTTTTATCATATCAGATTTGCTGTGTGCTCAAAGACAGAGGTCAGATGTAAGGCTATGTTTTTTAGCAAATGCTGCTTATTTTTTGCCTTGCTGCGGAGCGTGAACTTTTAGTAAATCTGCCCCTTAATTCTATTGCTTGAAGCAACACAGGTCAGGAGAAAGCACTTACAGTAACACATGTGGGGGCTTGAGGCCACTAATAATAGGTGACATTTAGGTCAGCAGTTGGGGGGTAATGCCTGTCATCCTCCATAAATACAAGTATTTTCAACTGCATTGATTATAAAGTCAGGATCAGAAGACAGTCATTCATGAGTCACTGCGACTCACTCTTGCATAAGAGTCCACGTGAAGCGCCCATCTGCTTCACGTGCTGATCGATAGCTCTCTCGTCTTAAGTAGGGTTGCCACCTTTGCCAGAGACAAATTTCGTCCATCAGTTCATGTTTAACATTCTGCAAAGGCCCGGACATGATTCTTAAGTAGAACTTTATAAGAAATCCTCTGTATTCATTTTTAACATGGCCTTTCTGTCATTGTTTACTTTATCAGTCAGGGGTTAACAAGGCAGCAGTAGAACACGTTTTAAAGTGTTTTCTTCTTGCATATACTATTTAAAGTATATAATGATAGGGTGAAAAAATACCGGTATTAAGCTGATTTCTTAATTATTGTACCAGCGGTTACATTAGAATACCTATCATGCTTATGAGCGATTCACCAACATGCCATGGATAGAGGAAGTGATATCACATGCTCGCTGATCTTAATAACATCACAAGTAATGACGTCCTCTGACACTGAATTTTCCCAGGAGGTCGTCACATAACTTTAACCCTGATGACATCACCATAAGTGCCATCGCTGAAGTAACATAATGACTGTATGGTCAATATAACAACATGAACATATGTCTATTTTAGATAACACCTACATTTTTTGGGTGCTGGTGTGATCTTTGAAAGTTCTGGGGCATAATACAAGCCCTGAGCTGCAGCAGGCGATTTCAGAAAGTGAGCCAGATCTCTTCTAAGACGGTTCAGGCGGGGGAGGCTGTGTCCTGCCCAGGAGAACATTTTGAAAAAATGGGATCAAATACTTCATTTTGAAGCACAACGTTTACATATTTGTTCAAAAGCCATAGACTCTGAAAGGATGCTCTTTAAAAATTCAAGTCCTTTCATGGTGTACCAAGCCAATGAAACCTTACACTTCCAGGAGTTGACCCCATGTTTTCAAAATGTTCTATGGGGTACCCCGCATGTCAAAAATGGCCTAAATTGTGCCATGGACAACCTTTTGTTATGGGTGCCCGCTTAGGCCAAAAAAGCATACAATATACCAGAGCTAGAATTTTGACATTAATATCATCCATATATCATGGATGGCCATCATATCAACAATGACCTCAGTGTCATTTTGTCATGGTGGCCCCCCTCTCGTAGGCCACGTAGTTCTCCCTCATGACAATAATTACCTCCAATGAGCTAGTGCCAGCATTCTGCCGTGGGTGCCCCCATGCCATACATTCCTCACATATGCCGCCTCTAGCAGTTGTCCACAGGTATCGTACATGACAAGAGCCACCACTAGTAGGTCAGTAACTGTAGTTTACCATTGTGCCAAGTATTACCCCCATTCTCACTAACACTCACTTACATTCACTCACTCACACTCATTCTAACTCACTCGCACCTATTTATTTTTACTAATTTGCACTCACTTATTTATTGCCACTCAGTGTCTTGCACTCACTCTTACTCTCATTTCCTAACTCACTAACTCTTGCTTTGACTCACATATTCTCACTCATTTACATTGACTCCTACTCAAATTCACTCTTGCTCTGAGTCAGTCATACTTTCTCACTCACACTCACTTACTCTTACTCTCACAAACGTGTTTCTTTCACGCTAACTGTTACTCTCACTCTTCTAACTCAAACTGATTCTCATACTCTCTAACAATCCCTCACACTCATTAATTCTAACTCCCTCGCTTGCAGACACTCTCACTTTCAGTCTGACTCACTCATATGCTCCTACTGACATGCAATCTCATACATTATCACTCACTACCTGTCACAGAATTTCACTCACTTTCACTCACACATGTTAACATATACACATGCAAACATACACATGCACGCTCTATCACATAAACACACTCTCACCTGCAGCCACGCACAAAACATACATTGAAAAGCTTTTTTTACAGAGCTCAGCTGCCAGGGAAGGTCCCATTCTAGCTAATTGCCCTCCACTTTAAGACGAATAGTGAATATTATAATATTATTCACTAATAGTGTATTTAAAAATTGGCAGAAAACAAGGATCGTGGAGCCCCAACAGAGGCCCAGAAGGGGGATCTGCCCAAATGTTCCTGACACTGATTTTGCCACCTCCGAGGCCAGAGGTCGAAAAGGCAGTGCCAAGGGTCTCTGGAAGCAAACCAGGGGTCGAAGTTGCAACCCCTGGCGACCCCTAAATGACAACCATGGGCATACCAGTAGAGAACGAGCCAGGTGGCAACACATCAGATCGTTTACAATTGGGATCCCAAACACCACTAACGTAAGCGTGTCACAGCCAGAATTGTAGTAGGTGGAAGGAGCAACCGCTTGCTGAGCAGCACGAATATATTTTCGCCAACAGATGCTCTCCTGGCTCCTTCTCTAACTCTCTCCCCGCTGTCCCCAGACCCTCTGTCAGCCCACCTTGTCGTTTATCGCCACACCCACCCAGGGCCAGCTTTAAGGCGGTGTTGAAGGTGCGGCCGCACTGGGCACTGACCTAGAGGAAGGGGCACTGATCTCGGGGTGGGGAGGGGGGACACTGCCCTTAAAGAGGGCGCTGTGCTTAGCAATAACATATGATTTAAAATCACCTGCCGCAGAGTTCCTTGCGGGTCCAGCTTTCAGGACGCAATAAAAATGTCAAGATAACTTGTGATTAATGTTCCTGCTAGAGAGAGATCGGAGTTCTGTCTAGTGTCAGCTTTGACTCAACATAAAGTAGCGCAGAGGGTTAATGTACCTGCTGCAAAGAACAGATCTGTATTTTATGTGGACAGCTGAGTGGATTAGTAAAGCAAGCCTTTACCAGCGCTCAACAGATGAAATGTATGTGAGAGTGGGGCGATGGAGAGATGAGGGGTTGCCGAAAAAGATTGTGGCCCTGGCGCCGCCGGCAGTAAAGCTGGGTCTGCACCCACCACTGCAGCATTGCACTATAGCTGAGATACACGGGGCACTAGGACCCTGCAATGGGCCTCAGGTGCACAGGCCTGGTGTGAGAGATCCCTCTCTGGTGTGTGCAAGAAGAGAGTAGACAACCTATCCCAATGAGACCGGGCACAGCCCCTACAGCGAGAACAGCACAATTCTGGCTTGTACACAACGAGACAGTCATGAAGATCCCTCGCGCTCCAGGCAATCCAGAGCAGGCAGAGGCTTGCGTCACTTTATCCACCGCCATTACACCCACCTACCACAGCTCCAGAGCAGGCAGAGGCTTGCGTCACTTTATCTACCGCCATTACACCCACCTACCACAGCTCCAGAGCAGGCAGAGGCTTGCGTCACTTTATCCACCGCCATTACACCCACCTACCACAGCTCCAGAGCAGGCAGAGGCTTGGCGTCACTTTATCCACCGCCATTACACCCACCTACCACAGCTCCAGAGCAGGCAGAGGCTTGCGTCACTTTATCTACCGCCATTACACCCACCTACCACAGCTCCAGAGCAGGCAGAGGCTTGCGTCACTTTATCCACCGCCATTACACCCACCTACCACAGCTCCAGAGCAGGCAGAGGCTTGCGTTTGCGTCACTTTATCCACCGCCATTACACCCACCTACCACAGCTCCAGAGCAGGCAGAGGCTTGCGTTTGCGTCACTTTATCCACCGCCATTACACCCACATACCACAGCTCCAGAGCAGGCAGAGGCTTGCGTCACTTTATCCACCGCCATTACACCACCTACCACAGCTCCAGAGCAGGCAGAGGCTTGCGTCACTTTATCTACCGCCATTACACCCACCTGCCACAGCTCCAGAGCAGGCAGAGGCTTGCGTCACTTTATCTACCGCCATTACACCACCTACCACAGCTCCAGAGCAGGCAGAGGCTTGCGTCCACTTTATCCACCGCCATTACACCCACCTGCCACAGCTCCAGAGCAGGCAGAGGCTTGCGTCACTTTATCCACCGCCATTACACCCACCTGCCACAGCTCCAGAGCAGGCAGAGGCTTGCGTCACTTTATCCACCGCCATTACACCACCTACCACAGCTCCAGAGCAGGCAGAGGCTTGCGTTTGCGTCACTTTATCCACCGCCATTACACCCACCTACCACAGCTCCAGAGCAGGCAGAGGCTTGCATCACTCTATCTACCGCCATTACACCACCTACCACAGCTCCAGAGCAGGCAGAGGCTTGCGTCACTTTATCCACCGCCATTACACCCACCTACCACAGCTCCAGAGCAGGCAGAGGCTTGCGTCACTTTATCCACCGCCATTACACCCACCTACCACAGCTCCAGAGCAGGCAGAGGCTTGCGACACTTTATCTACCGCCATTACACCACCTACCACAGCTCCAGAGCAGGCAGAGGCTTGCGTCACTTTATCCACCGCCATTAAACCCACCTACCACAGCTCCAGAGCAGGCAGAGGCTTGTGTCACTTTATCTACCGCCATTACACCACCTACCACAGCTCCAGAGCAGGCAGAGGCTTGCGCCACTTTATCCACCGCCATTAAACCCACCTACCACAGCTCAAGAGCAGGCAGAGGCTTGCGTCACTTTATCCACCGCCATTAAACCCACCTACCACAGCTCCAGAGCAGGCAGAGGCTTGCGTCACTTTATCCACCGCCATTAAACCCACCTACCACAGCTCCAGAGCAGGCAGAGGCTTGCGTCACTTTATCCACCGCCATTAAACCCACCTACCACAGCTCCAGAGCAGGCAGAGGCTTGCGTCACTTTATCCACCGCCATTAAACCCTCCTACCACAGCTCCAGAGCAGGCAGAGGCTTGCGTCACTTTATCCACCGCCATTAAACCCTCCTACCACAGCTCCAGAGCAGGCAGAGGCTTGCGTCACTTTATCCACCGCCATTACACCCACCTGCCACAGCTCCAGAGCAGGCAGAGGCTTGCGTCACTTTATCCACCGCCATTACACCCACCTACCACAGCATCGAGGCTCCTACACCCCACTACATCACACCTACAGCTACCTCGTCTTTTCTTTTTAAATTATTGGTTTTGTTAATTATTTTGCTAAACTCTAACTGAATACATATTAAATGTTATAATTTAATGTAACTATTACACTTAATGTAAACCACATGCTTACCCTAATGTTTCCTTGTTTTAAAATCACATTTAATTTTTTATTTAATTACTACCCAGGCCTTAATCATTAAAACAAGCTATTAAAATTATTTTATTATGTATCTTTCACCTAAGCCTAATATTAACCCTAACTTTAATACTTTAATATTTGAATTATAATTTGCGTGGGTTAATTATTTTATTCCTAAACATAATACTAACCATAAAACAATAATTAATTGTAATTTATTTAGATACATAAACTAAACACTTTTAATTCATCCTTAACCGGACCCTAGTCCTTTTTATATGATTTTCATGTAGACTTAATAACCCCTAAAAAAATGCGCCACGCCTGCGCCCCAAATGTTTAACATTTTATAAAATTAGATTAACTAAGACATCCCTCGTTTTTTAATGTTCTATTTTCATTTGAATTCAATAAGCTTACTTTGACTTTCTTTCTTTAATAACTTATCACGATGTAGAGGCAGTCAACGTAGTGGCTGCTTCAGTGTTGTGACCATACTATAATAACCATGCTATAAGTACCTATAACATGGCAGGACCCCGCGATCTGGAAGGTGGCGATGTAGTATTTCTTTACCCAAAGGGTCCCCATCCAGTCCTGATGGAATAAATGATGGTCAAAAGTCATATTCCATCCATGTGGGAAAGGCTTGACATAAACTGAATGAATTGTTGCAGTAAGTTCAAGAAGAACCTAAAAACCCTAAAAAGGCTGTTTCTTCTATTGTGTAATACTCCTAATTACGCCCCTACAGCTGTTCTATTACAGGCAGCACAGTGGCGGTGTATTTATGGTTACGACTGAATTTCCCATGAGAATCTATTGTTTGATTTGCATATAACTTTGGGGATGCTTGTGTACTTAGTAAAAAATGTTATGTTAAAATAGCAAAAGCGACTAAGATTTAGCATGTCAAATTTCATGCAAATTCGACTAAGATTTAACATGTCAAGTTTCATGTGAATCCGTCCAGCGAGGGGGGTGGGTGTAGGGGTGGTGGGGGATAAAGGGGAAGTCAAAAAAGTTGTGTTCTCAAAGTTAACTCACAATGAAAACCTTGCTTTTCGCTGCAGTAAAAAACATTCTTAAACCAAATTTGGCATGAAAGTAGAAGTTTCTTCACTTTGTTTTAGTATAAATCTATTTCGTACTTTATGAGAAATTAGTCTTACAAAAATGTGTTGGTCTGGCTTTTAAGAGTTAATGTGAAGGAAACTTTTGTATATATCCTTACCGTTAATTTGTAGACAGTGTGTGAACCTGTGTTTGTGGAGGGTCCACAAACCGTAAAAGTTGAAAAACAAACAATGCCGCATTGGATGAGGACAGGCGCGGCTGGTCCATTGGGGCAGAGGGGCAACGCCCACCCACCTTTGCCCTCACGAACAGTGTCTGTCTGGCTGAACAAAGGTCAGCCTGACAGACACTGTTCATTTTCAGGTCAGGCAGCCAGACATGTGCTAAATGTGCAGGCTCCTGGCTGCCTGAGCTGAACTTTGCTGGGCTGAGGAAGTCACAGCTCCTGTGGGCTTGACCTCCTCAGCTCAGCAAAGGTCCCTGAGGGCCACTCTTCAGTGACGAGCACCTGGGCGCTTCAGTTTTAAGGTTTATCAAAAAGGGGAGGACAGAGGGCTTAATCAAGAGGTCCAGCGTACTTGCCCTATCAGAGTGAACGCAAAAAAGAGGTACGCAGTTCCTCAGTATGCAGGTAGTGTCCCAGGCACCCAAAAAAGGAGGGGAATTCCTCCTTTTGGAACTGAGGCCCTCACACACCCAGCAAGCTAGGTGTCATGCTTCATCATATGGGTCTGCTCCTCGTCGGGTCGGCGCTGCAATACCCGACGGGCACCCATAGAGGGGCTCTTTGCCGGAGATCTTTTGTTCCTGCCGTAAGGGTGCCGTGGGTGTAAGGGACCTAGTGTGAGTGTAGATGTGCTGGAAGTGAATATAAAACAAGAGGGGATTCCTATGAGAGCAAATTTTATTCTAAATGGATCCCTACTTGATTAAAAATAGTGAGGAGAGGCGACTAACAAGCTACCAGGGTTCAAGAGGCGCTCTACTCCTTGATGGTTTAACCCCCTCCTTCTGTTTCTGTTTTTGTTGTGTTTTTTACACCATGACTAGACATCCTACTACAGATGTCTGTATTTAGTGTTGTAACAGATGGGGCGTCATTCTGATACTTATTAGGTGAGTTGGAGATTGTTTACTTCACCACTCCCCACTTAAGCACCAATTACGATATACACCAGATATCACTTCATTACCTGGATACTTGTTCATTGCTGTCTTAATTTATTTTCATCTGTATTTTGCTACTCAAGTAATTTGTAATTTTAACTCGCGGTTTATGAATTATCATTCTTGTTACCGCTCACATTGTGCCTTTTACTGAACAATGACAGGGGCACCTCCTCCCCCTGTTTTCCTTGTTTCACAATGCGGTTTGCACCTTGTTGGGCAATCTACCTTTAGATTTATAACCAAGTGTTGTTTTCCATTATCCTTAAATGCAGGTTTGTCCCAGTACTAACAGGTAGTACCCTGTTTATCCTTATAGTGATATATAAGCTGAACTCGGACAAGACGGAGGTCCTCATCCTTGGTTCCAACCCTTCAGCCTGGGACGACTCCTGGTGGCCAACATCACTGGGAACAGCCCCGACACCCACCGACCACGTACGCAACCTAGGGGTCATCCTCGACCCCACCCTCTCCATGACTAAGCAGGTCAACGCCGTTTCCTCATCCTGCTTCAACATCCTCCGAATGCTCCGCAGAATCTTCAAGTGGATCCCCACCGAAACAAGAAAAACAGTCACCCAGGCCCTCGTCACCAGCAGGCTGGACTACGGAAACGCCCTCTACGCAGGAACGACGGCTAAGCTCCTGAGACGGCTGCAACGCATCCAGAACGCCTCTGCACGTCTTATCCTCGACATCCCCCGACGCAGCCACATCACACCCCACCTGAGAGACCTGCACTGGCTCCCTGTCAACAAGAGGATAACCTTCAAGCTCCTCACCCACGCACACAAAGCACTCCACAACTCCGGACCAGCCTACCTCAACAGACGACTCAGCTTCTACACCCCCACCCGCCAGCTCCGCTCGACCAGCCTCGCCCTCGCCACAGTCCCCCGCATCCGGAAAACGACCGCCGGCGGCAGATCCTTCTCCCACCTCGCCGCCAAGACCTGGAACACCCTCCCCACCAACCTCCGACAGACCCAAGACCTACTGGCCTTCAGAAGACTCCTCAAGACCTGGCTCTTCGATCAGTAGCAGCACCACCCCCTCTTCCCCCAGCGCCTTGAGACCCTCGCGGGTATGTAGCGCGCTTTATAAGTGACATGATTGATTGATTGATTGATTGATTGATATAGTAGTAGGCAATATCCTCACACTATTACAAGTTTTATTTTTAGCTATGGGGCATGTTGCACACCCCATTTCACTGTAGATAGTCATTTCTCACGGTCCTGAAGAAACGCCACAGGCGTGAAACATGTCGACCATCAAGGAGTAGAGCGCCTCTTGAACCCTGGTAGCTTGTTAGTCGCCTCTCCTCACTATTTTTAATCAAGTAGGGATCCATTTAGAATAAAATTTGCTCTCATAGGAATCCCCTCTTGTTTTATATTCACTTCCAGCACATCTACACTCACACTAGGTCCCTTACACCCACGGCACCCTTACGGCAGGAACAAAAGATCTCCGGCAAAGAGCCCCTCTATGAGTGCCCGTCGGGTATTGCAGCGCCGACCCGACGAGGAGCAGACCCATATGATGAAGCATGACACCTAGCTTGCTGGGTGTGTGAGGGCCTCAGTTCCAAAAGGAGGAATTCCTCCTTTTTTGGGTGCCTGGGACACTACCTGCATACTGAGGAACTGCGTACCTCTTTTTGCGTTCTCTCTTTTGCGTTCGCTTCAGTTTTAAGCCATGAAGCGCCTAGAGTCGAGTGTCAATCAGTGACACTTCATCACAGAGTGGGGTGGGATCAGCAGTCTCACTGACCCATCCCACTCTGTGATGACGTTGGGACTGCTGCCTTCCCTCATTGGCTGACCCTAGGTCAGCCAATGAGGGAAGGCAGCAGTCCCAAGTCTCCTGGGACCTCTGAAGCAGAGCTGCAGTTAAGTGTGTGTGTTTTTTTTATTAATGTTTGGTGCATGCGTGCGTGTATGTATGAATGTTTGGTAATATGTTGTGAATGGATGTGTTTGTGTGTGTGCGCGCATGTGAATGTGTGCGTGTGTGTCCCGTTCGCCCCCCTCCCTCCTAAACTTACCAGCCGCCACATTGCATTTTCTCATGTTGTCTAATGGTGGTGCAACTCAACCTCAGGTCCCAATGCCAGAGCACTTTGATTGGCTGACAGCAACAGAAACATTTCTGTTGTGGCCATTATTACACCATACAGCGATCAGTGCCTGCGCCAAAGAATCACGCAAAGTGGCCCGCGGAACACGGCCTACCCCCTGCTCTGACAGACCACGCCCACAACCTCGGCATCATCCTAGACAGTAACCTATCTATCAAGAAACAGGTTAACGCAGTTTCATCCGCTTGCTTCCACACCCTACAAATGCTGCACAAAATCTTCCGGTGGTGACTGGGACTTGTACACAGTGGCGTAGGACCAGCATACATCAACAAACGTCTGACCATCCACCAACTGACCAGACACCTGCGATCTGCTTCCCTCTTCCTTGCAGCCACCCCCGGATCTGCCGAACCTGCTGTGGATGACGCTCCTTTTCGCACCTGGCAGCCAAGGCTTGGAACAACCTCCCCCTGCAACTCAGGACCACCCCATCGATCTAGCAATTCATGAAAGAACTTAAGACCTGGACTTTCAAATGAACAAACCACCACACAGCAGCCAGCATCTCCAGCACCTTGACACCCTCACGGGTGATTTGCTGTGCTATATAAATGTTTGATTGAATGATTGCGCTGAGCAAAAAAAAAAAAAAAACTAAAAGGGGCATAAGAGTGCATAGAGAGTATCTCCTAATCCCATTTACATATGGGGGAGGTAATGACCTCCAGGCCGTTAAAATTAAAATATTGCATTTTTCTGTTACATGTTTGGAGATCTGAAGAGCCATTGTCAAACACAGTTGAGGCTATGTAAACCCCCATTACCCCCACCCCCCAAAAATATAAATATCCCTTTAAACATGTTGGAGGTTGTGCGCAGGGAATGTGGCCAGCCACCCTGTGCGCAGCAGGAGGCCATGTGCAGCCTGTATTGGACTTCTAAAGAGGGTTGGGCTCAAGGCCTGGTTTGGGCCATGGCCTGCGGACAACCTCAGCTGTGCATGGCCTGTGCAGCTAGGTTTGGCTATACAAAAGGTGAACATAATATAACATAAAAAACAAAAAATACCGGAAAAAACTTTGATCATGAAGTAAAGCAGATTTCTACAGTAGATTCATTAGTCCACTGAGACACTGAACTTTGCAATAACACCAAAAAGGATGCACATATAAATTCCTCAGTATCATACCAAAGTGTCTTCTGTACCAATGGGCTTGCTCCCCCTGAGACAGGCACAAAACGTAAATGCTCTGCTGCTTGCGCAGTAGTTCATGAGAAGTGTGAGGGTTTAGAATTCAAGCCATTGCAGAATTATGCTAAAATATTAGGTGAGTCCACCACTAAAATAGCAGAATTAGAGGAGTTAAAATTGGCCCTACGGGAAGCATATACACAATTGACGCTTAATGTCAATAGGTCCTGTTGAGGCTAGAGCCGAGACACACCTTTGGGTATGATTCGCTGCACTCTAGGAATGGATATCATATCATGGATTTAATGTTGCCATACATTGCCAGCAAAATGTTTACGAGGCTCATTAAAGCAATACAGTAATGAGGAAAATAGCACTGTCACAGAACAGTCTACTTCTAATGCATGTGCAAAGCTCTGCGGCACGTCAGAGTGATAGGAATATATTTAAAAGAAACACCACAGCTGATAAAGCCATGAAGAACACTTGAACAAGCTGCGGAGTTGCAGCTGTAACTCGGCTGAAAACAAAAATTTAACCGGACATCGTATTAGCAATAAAGGCAACGTCAAAGTCCACCAAAAGCTATCCAAGTTAAGTTGGAATATACCCTGGTACCTAGAGTGAATCAACAATTTCAACTTTCATTTAGACAATATTGGCCCACTCCCTCCAGGCAGCCAATACCAGTAGATTGGAGTTGCCACAGATTTGTGTTAATGACTCCCATGGCTTTGGCTGCAACAGATCGAAATCCTACAAAAGGTGTGCTGCCTTTTTGTAGCAATGGGCGCTGCTCACATATTTAAATCAGATAATAAACTCACCTTTACTGGAAAGCGTTACCTGAGGTCTTTTCTGTTGTGGGGGTGCAATGCTGACGCTCCTTTTCGCACCTGGCCGCCAAGGCTTGGAACAACCTCCCCCTGCACCTCAGTACTGCACCGTCACTCCAGCTATCGGAAGAGAACAAAAGACCTCGATGTTTGAATGATCAAACCTCCCTGCAGCAGCACACAGCTCCAGCGCCTCGAGACCCTCAGGGGTTATTTGCTGCGCTCTATAACTGTTTGATTGTGATTCTTATGAACCAGCTGCCTGGATACAAGTAGAATCACCAAGAGAGCGAACAGGTCTCTGGTACGCCTCGTTTAAATAATTTATACAGTAGCCCTCAGTAACCTGCACAAGAATGTACTCCTAAATCATCCCAATACCAAGTCCTATTTGGCATTCCTGTGTTTGTCCCCAACTTGTCTAGGATATTGGGGGACAGGGTCTTAACCACAGTCATGCCTTGATCAAGATCAGGGGCTACAGGAGACCAGGCAACACTTGGCAGACACAGGGGGCCCGATTCACAAAAGTAATCTGAGACAAAATCCTAACTTTATGACTTTCGCTATTCACAAAGGGCATTTAGGAGTAGTATAGTTAGGATTTTGTCTGTTAAACTTAAGTTTTGGTCTTAAGTTAAACTTAAGACCAAAACTTAAACTTAGGACCAAAACTTTGTCTCAGTTAAACTTTAGTTGTGGTCTTAAGTTAAACTTAAGACCAAAACTTAAACTTAAGACCAAAACTTTGTCTCAGTTAAATCTAAGTTTTGGTCTTAAGTTAAACTTAAGACCAAAACTTAAGTTGAACTGAGACAAAATCCTAACTTTACTAGTCCTAAGTGTGCTTTGTGAATACCGAAAGTCGTAAAGTTAGAATTTTGTCTCAGATTACTTTTGTGAATCGGGCCCAGGATTCTCAAAAACCTGTCACTGGAACTGCTGAAAGTGTGGGATGATTAGAAACAACTGCAGTAATCAAAGACGAAAAAACCATTTATCATAAGAAAACATCTAACATGTAATTCGGACTTTTGTGTATATGCAACGTTGCCCATGTTCTCTGTTTTATATAGGCAGTACAATCCATAAAGCCAAGAAAAGGGGTTTAGAACATCTAAGAGCTATTGTAAAGGAGGACAAACAATATCCTATAGCAAAGCATTTTAAAGAACAGCATGATAAAGATACCAGCTTGTTAAAATTCTATGTGTTAGACAGAATCCCTACATCAGAAAGAGGTGACATTAGAGTCCAGGAGCTACGAAGATTGGCATCTAAAATGATTATAAAGTATGAAACTCTATACCCACGGGGTATTAATAGAGATGAAGAATTAGCCGTCCATTTAGGGTAGAATTCTCACAAACACCAATGGTCTTTCCAGTTGTTAGAGTGGTCTAGTATACATATTTCTGTGCAAATCTAGGGATGACTAGTTTGCTGTTTTTAAATTGTATATAGGCTCAAGGTTGATCATCACTGTCTTTTATTTTTGTAGGTAACATGAAGATGTTTTAAGGAAGAAAGAAAAGCAAAAGAGCTGGAATATACTTTGGGTCAATGGACCTTCTGTTAAAGGATTAGGAGAAATTGTATACAGGTGTAGTTTGATGTATATGTAGCCCACTGGGACAGAATTGGATATAAAAGTTAAAATGATGACTGTTGCAGAAATGCAGCATACTTTATAGTACCATGCAGTATTAAAACTCACAGGCCCACTAGGGCAGAATTGGGGTAATGGACTTCAAGTCTAGTCTTGCATGACTGTGTGAAAAGAGTGATAACAAATAAAATACTGCATAATAACTTGATTTAGCCATAAACTATGGGAATTGTTTAAATTCCAATGAATTATAAAGTATCATCATAGTGAAATATAATTATGATACCCAAATTTAAAAACATGTATGAGCAGGATAAGCCTGAATATAATGAATTTCAGGAGGTTCGCCACAATAGACTTATTGTTATAAGATGGCTGCCGCGATTTCCTTGCAAAACTGACTTCATGTAGTCCTACTTTGATTATGGTGTAGCCACTTGTATATGTGTAATGGTGAAGCAAACACAACTGAATTGTGAGCAAGGAGCGGTGAGCTCCGAAACGCGTCGGGCGTTTATTGCTGCTTTTGAAATAAATAACAAGCTGAAGAAATTGAGCCGTGGCATGCCTTTCTATGTGGGACGGTGTAAATATGCGTTTATTGCTGCTTTTGAAATAAATAACACACTGAAGAAATTGAGCCGTGGCTTGTCTTTAATGTACTATATCCCAAATGTAATACTCTACATGCCACAAACTTCTACACCTGCTGGTGCCAAATAAAATATCAAACATGCAAAAGTTGATGGGAGGAATGCTTACAAAAAGACTAACCACTGGCAATCGCTCAGGGTAGCATTCCAACCCATCGTTCTTTTGGCCGCCATGCTACGTCAATTTGGACCCAGCCATAAGCAAATCAATGCTGACCCTGCTCCAATAGGAACAGTTCAGCCCAAACTGCCAGGCCAGATCCCCTCTGAACCAGAACACAAGCAACCTAAAACCACCCCTGTGGGCAACCCACCCGAGGCAACCAACCCCACGATGCTGACTGTCTTTGGCCATGTGCAGCGAGAGGTTGGCCGCAGGGCCTGACCTGTGGCTAGGCCCTTTGGCCAACCCATCCCCCTGCAGGCAGCCAAACACACGCTGGGCACAGCCAAAGGGGCCTAGCCAATCCCCCCGCAGGCATCCAACCTCACACTGCGCATTGGCCATAGGGCTTCTTTACACATGGTGAGATTCATAGGCGATGAGCTTCTTTACAAATGGTGAGATCACAAATGCAGATGGAGTCACAGGCTGACTCGAGTCTGCTGCTCAGGCAAATAATGTCCTTGAACCATTAGGGGGAGGATTCACCACTGTAATAATCTACAAGATTAGAGTTGCAGCCACTGGGCGGTCCATGCATATTTCCAAGACACTTGCAGACACTTGCGGAGTCAGTATTAGTCCGGGTGCATCGAAGTCTCAGGGTGTAGGAAGTCATGAGGTTGCCCGAACGGCAGAGTCACGGAGAGCTGCTATTTCTTGAAGGGCTTTGGTTTTAACAGATCAGGAAAAGAAATATTCTGCAGTATTGAGCTGGATACTAGGTGGTGTTGAAGGCCATCTGAACAGAATCAGGCACATGATGAGCTTTAACACAGTCAATAGACATTTGGGAATTCTTTTTGGTAGTGGTAACAGGATCACCGTGCAGGTGCCCTTAAACGCAACTACTGGAATAGGTTGGCTGTCCGCATGTCTGAAGTCTGCCTGTTGTATAGTTTTTCTTACACTCTTCTTTGATTTCACAAATCATCCCATGAGGAGACGGTGGAAATATGTGGGGTTCGCTATCCCGGTGCGTGGCTCGCCGTCACAAGAGGCGGGAGATTCAGCGACAATGGTGACGAAATATATATATATATATTATCAAATCTGGGCAACCGCGATGGGAGCCTGCTTCTCCCCCAGCTATGCGTGTCTTCACATGGGCTGGTGGGAGGAGCAGGTTCTCAGAGTGGATTTCTCCAAAGAATGGGATGATAATGTAGTAACCTGGTCGCGGTACATTGATGACCTTTTCATTATTTGGAGGGGGTCCGAATAAAGCGCCAAGAACTTCATAAAACACATTAATGTAAACAACTTAAATTTGCATTTTTCAGTTGAAGTTAGCAAAAATATAATACATTTTTGGACCTGGAAATATTTGTAAAAGATGGCAAACTCGAAAATCAACTCTTTAGAAAAAGTATAGCAGGCAACTCACTTCTACACGCATCCAGCTTTCACCTCGACATTTAATAGCAAGCATTCCTTATGGCGAATTACTATGCACCAAGAGGAATTGCAGCTTGCCAAAAACATTATAGCTTGTCAGGAAGATATGACACAAAGGTTTTTGCAAAGAGGATACAATACCAAGTTGATCAATACTGCTAAAAACAGATAAGCAACATATCTCAAGAACACATCTTGTTTAACCAAAAAGGAAAAAACCTGAATAAGAAAATATTGTCAGGCTAATTACCACCTACAGTAACAAACACAAAAATTAACTAAGGCAGTTATTAAGAACTGGCATTTGATTCTCTCTGATACAACCATAGGTAAGATGGTTCCAGCAAGACCCCAAATAACTTATCAAAGAGCCAGTTCCATGAGAGATAGCCTGATGAAATCTAGTCCTGAAATGAGAAGAACAGGTAATTGGATGACAGGAACCAATGGGCTCCACAAATGTTACAGATGTCGGGCTTGCCCCATAGGGAAAAATACAAAGGAATATTGCTCTGCCTTTGTACACAATCCAGTTCCCTTAAGAAGCAGTTCAACTGTAATTTGCTGTATATGTTTTGACATGCAGTTGCAATCTAAGATATGTAGGCAGCACAGTGCTGCAAGCCCATAAACGCATACCACAACATATGCTGGCCATTAAGAACAAGGATTTAACATATCCAGTGGCCAGGCACTGCACTGAGCACCATCAAATCAATCCATTACAGTTGTCATATTTTGTCATTTACACAATACCCCGAAACATCAGAGGGGAGATAGGGTGAGAGCTTTAAGAATATTGTAGTGTGAGTACATACTCAGGTTAGACTCTAAGTCTCCACAGGGCCTGAATATGGAAGAAGACCTATATAATTTCCCATGAGGAAGGAATAGAGTAATATCAGTCCTTTTTGGGCGTTATATTTGTTTGGCCCTATAACTCTCTGATTATACCTATGCTGTCTGATGGGTGGGAGATAAAGCAATTCATAACTATTGGGGGACGTATGGTCCATTTGTGGACTTGTTATTCAAGCAGAAACAAGATCACATAGCTTATCTGCAAGGCAAGAATAGGTTGAGTGCAAAATGTGGAAATTGTTCTCACCAAAACAAATGCTTTTATTAGGTTTTTGTTTCAACCAGGTTATAGATGCCATGAATAATCATTGGGAGAAATAGTGTCCAAAACAAATATGGTTTTGTAAATGAACAATCAATGCAAATAGAAAATGATTTGCTTTGGATTTATTGTTTAAGTAACATGTTAAAACAAGAAACCAAAACCTCTTTGCAAAGAAGCAAAAAGAAAAAAAGAAAGAAATAATGAGGCATTTTGTTTATATATCTATATATATTTTTTCTATGTCTATGCACTTACCTAATGCTATATAGATTCTATCAATGGCGCAGCCTCGTTAGTGTGATCAAGGTCGGGCTATGACCGAAACCTGTTACAGCGACTAAGCAACCTCAATAAACATCGTCAAGCAGCATTTGTGGACCCTGTTCAATTCTGCGTTTCAATGCGCCCGTACAAGAATTGTTTTCATTTTGATATACATATGTATGTATATATGTATATATATATATATATATATATATATATATATATATATATATATATATATATATATATACATACATATATATATATCCTTCCAACATCCACACTCGTGTAGAAAAACACGGAGGCACTCCATAGGGAAATAAATTCATGGTTTAATGGGCTACAACACGGGGTACTGACAGACGCGTTTCGGCAACAACGCCTTTTTCAATGTCAAAAACACAAATAAACAAAGAATGGTTGGGAAAATGTCGCGCCATGTTATGTATCGCTGTACAAGATCAATTATAATGCTCAAAGGATATAGATGAAGGCCATTCACCAACACCAAATATGTGGACAATGCCCACACATATAAACCCAAACAACAAAATTATATCCTGAGCAAATCAAATTCACAATAATTCATAATGTCCATCAAGTCAAAGATCAGAAAATGTTCTTCTTATTCTGTAAATGTTCTTCTTTATTCCATTTATGTATTGCTTCAACATAGCTTCAACATAGGTAAGAGCCAGGTACTAGCCGAGCCAACACGTGTTTCGTCACACGGAGAGTCACTGACTTCTTCAGGGCCCAGTAAGTACAACTGGATGAGAGTACCAATAAACTTTCCAAAGCATAATTGGCAACATATAAACACCAAAGGACAAATTATCAACGCCGACAAAGTGGTCAGTAAATAGAGACAGTAGTCAGTAGACGACGCCACGCGTGAGAGCAGGTTGCTGTTTGGTCGGTTGTGTGCCCTACTCAGGAACACAAACTTGGATCTGGACGCAGACTCGTCTACTGACTACTGTCTCTATTTTTGACCACTTTGTCGACGTTGATAATTTGTCCTTTGGTGTTTATATGTTGCCAATTATACTTTGGAAATTTTATTGGTACTCCTCATCCAGTTGTACTTTACTTGGGCCCTGAAGAAGTCAGCGGTTACTCCGTGTGACGAAACACGTGTTGGCTCGGCTAGTACCTGGCTCTTACCTTTTTCAATGTCCTATATATATATATATATGTATATACCAGAACGCTGTTCTCATTCATCAAAAAACAGCATGCCGTGGACTCAAATTTTGCAAAAAGCGGTATTTATTTCCAGCTTGGCAACAACTTTACGCGTTTCAGAGCTTACGCTCCTTGGACACTCATGACCAAGGAGCGTAAGCTCTGAAACGCGTAGAGTTGTTGCCAAGCCGGAAATAAATACCGCATTTTGCTAAATTTGAGTCCACGGCATACTGTTATTTGATGAATGAGAACAGCGTTTTGGTGTATTGATTGGGACCCGCCACCCCGCCGTGGAACGCCGCCGCTTGAGGCTCGGATAAGGCGACTGCGCTTTGCTTTGCTGTGGGATATATATATATCCACACAAACAAAGGTTGCCCTCATGAGGACGCCCTCCCGGAAAGTTGACCTCTGACAGAAGAGGAATGTAGCCAAATCAGATTTCCAGCTTTAATCCAAATAGGAAGGCTTAACGCGTTTCGAACATTAGGTCCTTGTTCACAAGCCCATTTCAAAGGACAACGGCAACCACTGTAGAACACATGCTTGCTTTCTTTATTGAGTTCCCCGCCCCAGTGGGCGTGTATTACTGCCTCAGTGTGCGTCTGCCGCAAGGCTTTCTGGTATCAGCAGTTTCTACACAAATTAAATCCCCAAGTAGGTGTTGCAGTGTCCCATAATGTCAATTTCAAGTAAAAACCACAGTGGGATGATTAAAAGTTGAAGATACTGAGTGTGCTACCTTTGTACGTCACTCGATATTGAGCTTTCCGTTCTGGTTCAGCGCCACGATCTCGATCGCCACAGATCCGCTACTCAGCGGCGGTTCGTCCTCACGGCCGGACACAGCCGCTAACATCCACACAAACAAAGGTTGCCCTCATGAGGCCGCCCTCCCGGAAAGTTGACATCTGACAAAAGAGGACTGTAGCCAAATCAGATTTCCAGCTTTAATCCAAATAGGAAGGCTTAACGTGTTTCGAACATTACGTCCTTGTTCACAAGCCCATTTCAAAGGACAACGGCAACCACTGTAGAACACATGCTTGCTTTCTTTATTGAGTTCCCCGCCTCAGTGGGCGTGTATTACTAGCTCAGTGGGCGTCTGCCGCAAGGCTTTCTGGTATCAGCAGTTTCTACACAAATTAAATCCCCAAGTGGGTGTTGCAGTGTCCCATAATGTCAATTTCAATTAAAAACCACAGTGGGATGATTAAAAGTTGAAGATACTGAGTGTGCTACCTTTGTACGTCACTCGATATTGAGCTTTCTGTTCTGGTTCAGCGCCACGATCTCGAGAGCCACAGATCTGCTACTTAGCGGCGGTTCGTCCTCGCGGCCGGACACAGCCGCTAACATCCACACAAACAAAGGTTGCCCTCACGAGGACGCCCTCCCGGAAAGTTGACCTCTGACAAAAGAGGACTGTAGCCAAATCAGATTTCCAGCTTTAATCCAAATAGGAAGGCTTAACGTGTTTCGAACATTACGTCCTTGTTCACATGCCCATTTCAAAGGACAACGGCAACCAATGTAGAACACATGCTTGCTTTCTTTATTGAGTTCCCCGCCCCAGTGGGCGTGTATTACTGCCTCAGTGGGCGTCTGCCGCAAGGCTTTCTGGTATCAGCAGTTTCCACACAAATTAAATCCCCAAGTGGGTGTTGCAGTGTTCCATAATGTCAATTTCAAGTAAAAACCACAGTGGGATGATCAAAAGTTGAAGATTCTGAGTGTGCTACCTTTGTACGTCACTCGATATTGAGCTTTCCATTCTAGTTCAGCGCCACGATCTCGAGCGCCACAGATCCGCTACTCAGCGGCGGTTCGTCCTCGCGGCCGGACACAGCCGCTAACATCCACACAAACAAAGGTTGCCCTCATGAGGACGCCCTCCCAGAAAGTTGACCTCTGACAAAAGAGGACTGTAGCCAAATCAGATTTCCAGCTTTAATCCAAATAGGAAGGCTTAACGCGTTTTGAACATTACGTCCTTGTTTACAAGCCCATTCCAAAGGACAACGGCAACCACTGTAGAACACATGCTTGCTTTCTTTATTGAGTTCCCTGCCCCAGTGGGCGTGTATTACTGCCTCAGTGTGCGTCTGCCGCAAGGCTTTCTGGTATCAGCAGTTTCTACACAAATTAAATCCCCAAGTAGGTGTTGCAGAGTCCCATAATGTCAATTTCAAGTAAAAACCACAGTGGGATGATTAAAAGTTGAAGATACTGAGTGTGCTACCTTTGTATGTCACTCGATATTGAGCTTTCCATTCTGGTTCAGCGCCACGATCTCGAGCGCCACAGATCTGCTACTCAGCGGCGGTTCGTCCTCGCGGCCGGACACAGCCGATAACATCCACACAAACAAAGGTTGCCCTCATGAGGACGCCCTCCCGGAAAGTTGACCTCTGACAAAAGAGGACTGTAGCCAAATCAGATTTCCAGCTTTAATCCAAATAGGAAGGCTTAACGCGTTTCAAACATTACGTCCTTGTTCACAGGCCCATTTCAAAATACAACGGCAACCACTGTAGAACACATGCTTACTTTCTTTATTGAGTTCCCCGCCCCAGTGGGCGTATATTACTGCCTCAGTGGGCGTCTGCCGCAAGGCTTTCTGGTATCAGCAGTTTCCACACAAATTAAATCCCCAAGTGGGTGTTGCAATGTCCCATAATGTCAATTTCAAGTAAAAACCACTATGGGATGATTAAAAGTTGAAGATACTGAGTGTGCTACCTTTGTACGTCACTCGATATTGAGTTTTCCGTTCTGGTTCAGCGCCACGATCTCGAGCACCACAGATCTGCTACTCAGCGGCGGTTCGTCCTCACGGCTGGACACAGCTGCTAACATCCACACAAACAAAGGTTGCCCTCATGAGGACGCCCTCCCGGAAAGTTGACCTCTTACAACGTCTGAAACGCGTAGAGCCGCTGGAGAAAGGATTAAAAGCTAGAAGCTGTTTTTACTGCAACCTCAGCCATAGAGGTTAACTTTCCTTGGGGCGTCCTCACTGAAGCATCCTGTGTGTTTTGATTTAGGCGGCTGTGCCCAGTCAGCGAGGATGAACCGCCGCTGAAGAGGCGGATCTGTGGCGCCGACACAGAACGGAAGTCTCATGCTTGAGGACCAAGTTACAGGCAGCCCACCCAGCTTTTCAGTTTTAAATCAACCCACTGTTGGATTTTATGTACATTATATGGCATGCGACAACATCTACTGGGATTATATAATTATGTAGAACACTGCTAATACCAGAATGCCCTGGAACATTGGCTCATCGAGGCACAAGTACACGCCCACTGGGGTGGGAAATATAATAAAGTTTAACAGGTGTTCTACATTTTGGTTGCTGTGTTCCTTATCGTTTGGCTCGTGAACAAGGACGGAGTGTATGAAATGCGTAGAGCCGCTGGAGAATGGATTAAAAGCTAGAAGCTGTTTTTGCTGCAACCCTCAGCCATAGAGGTTTACTTTCCTTGGGGGCGTCCTCACTGGGGCAATCTGTGTGTTTTTGGATTTAAGCGGCTGTGCCCGGCCGCGAGGACGAACCGCCGCTGAAGAGGCAGATCTGTGGCGCTCAGAGGACTGGGCGCCGACACAGAACGGAAGGCTCATGCTTGAGGACCAAGTTACAGGCAGCACACCCAGCTTTTCAGTTTTAAATCAACCCACTGTTGGATTTTATGTACATTATATGGCATGCAGCAACATCCACTGGGATTATATAATTATGTAGAACACTGCTAATACCAGAATGCACTGGAACATTGGCTCATCGAGGCACAAGTATACGCCCACTGGGGCGGGAAATATAATAAAGTTTAACAGGTGTTCTACATTTTGGTTGCTGTGTTCCTTATCGTTTGGCTCGTGAACAAGAACGGAGTGTCTGAAACGCGTAGAGCCACTGGAGAAAGGATTAAAAGCTAGAAGCTGTTTTTGCTGCAACCCTCAGCCATAGAGGTTAACTTTCCTTGGGGGCGACCTCACTGGGGCAACCTGTGTGTTTTTGGATTTAAGCGGCTGTGCCCGGCCGCGAGGACGAACCGCCACTGAAGGGGCGGATCTGTGGCGCTCAGAGGACTGGGCGCCGACACAGAACGGAAGGCTCATGCTTGAGGACCAAGTTACAGGCAGCACACCCAGCTTTTCAGTTTTAAAACAACCCACTGTTGGATTTTATGTACATTATATGTAGGCTTTCCTGTTTTCAGTTTCTATTTTTGGTAAATTCTGGTGGGGTTTTTTTCAGTGTTTTTAACACCTTAACAAAACAGTGGTTACACATTTGTGCTCCATTAAAAACAACAGAAACAGTGTTTTTCCGGTGTTTATGGAATGTTTTGCTTTTATTATTGCTTGCTTTCTGCACTGATAGAGCATGTGTATAGACAGTGTGCATGAGGTCGAAATACATTTTTACAAATCAAACTTATTGTAGCACACCATACAATACTTCTTTAGTGACTCTTAGGTCATGCGCGCTCGCTGTTTCCTTCCCATGTAAACGTTTATCTGTAAAAAGGCCCTCTCAACATTGTCACTTTAGACGGGCAAGGCCAAACCTCCAGTACACAATTTGCTAACTCTAGCCACTGACATAGCTTTCCATGCCAATACTGGTGCACCTGAAGATTGCGAATCTCTGGAACAGGTTCTGCAGCATATGCGTTGAACTTAGCGCATATGCCCTCAGTTATTTAAGCAGTCAAAAATGAAGCAGTACTTTTCAAAGTTCTGAGAAAATTCCCCTTTACCGAAGGGATGTAGAGCTTGTGCAGAGTAGCTCAGCGAGGTTTCATTGACTTCAAATACCATGGTTGGTGAAGAGACGTTTCTATGCATCATTATAAGCCATTTCTCATGCACTGTAAAATAAAATGTCCTGAATTGCTCCTCAACATTTCTTTGCTTACCAAGTGGCAAGAATTCTGACATGGAGCATGTTGCAGTGCCAAAGTCACTAAAAGTGTCGCCCAGCCTACTCTCAAGGAGACCTTTCACATTTACACCAATTATGCTGAACACTTTGTAGACAAGGGTGTTTTCAGACTCTAGTTTTTTAATTATGTCCACTACAGCAGTCATGTTTTCCTGTAAAAATCTAAGAATGCTGTAGAGTGTCCTTTTTTTCACATCACTATCAATATTCGACCAAAGATCCTCACATTTCTTGCCTTTGGCATCATTACTAAGCAAAAATTCTGTAAACGGTCGCCACATGGATAATATAGCATTCACAGCCCCTTGGACTGAGAACCATCAGCTAAGTGACACAGTTGGGATGACTCTTTCTTTGATGCCACACAAACCACAAAATGAGAAATGTTTGCATTTTAGTTCCCGCGCATAACGAACCAGCGCACCAAAATGGACTATAAAGTCAATAGCATTCTTCATTAACTCGGAAGATTGTAAAGATGCTTTCAGCATACCATCTAGCAAGTGGCAAGGATCTCTTACAGGGAAGCACTTCAGCTCAGGTATCGATTTTGAAAGGTCATCACACAACTTTTTTTCATATGCGTAAATGAATTACCGCAAATACAAACAACATCACTCTAATCTTTGTTGAACTTGGTAAGAACTTTTGCAGCAGCATTCCAAGTGACACTGCGCTCCATGTTTTCCAAATGTCTGGTGTCATGTTTTCCCACTATCCCAGATGATTTGTGGCAGCACTCTTTTCAGATATACCTGTCACTACACCTTGCATTGAATGTTTAAAGTCTGGAGTGTTATACTGACTCACTAGAAAAAGGGGCTGCTGAATCAAAGGGTTTTACCCATTCTCTGTCTGTAGGTAAATGTGATGGTACATATTGGTAAATAATCTTATGAAGTCAGCCATTTTACCTATTAGTGAAATAATCAAACATAGCCAAAATATTAAATATCATTTTGATATTTCCTGATTCTCTACAGTTTATAAAATAATTAAATAAAACCTAAAAACATGCTTCTAAACCCTGCATCTTTAGACCAAAGACCACAAAACTGAAAAAAGCAAAAGGAAGAAGAAACAATAGTTTAGTGACATCCCTAAACAACAAAACTCAGGCAGAATAATGTTAGCCCAGTCTTTCAGGCTGCTGCCTTGTATAAAAAGTTACAATGTATTGGCCCCTTCAGTAAGAAATAAAAATGGGTCTTTCACTCACCTTTTCCTTTCTTTGAAAAGCATTTCGTTTGTGGTTGCGAAGGTGTTTTTTCAGTGTTTATATGTTTATACTGGTGAGGGCCATTTTTGTTTCAGTGGGGTTTTATCAGTTATTATAGGTTTAAACCTAAAACAGGATAGCCTAATTATATGGCATGTGGCAACATCCACTGGAATTATATCATTATGTAGAACACTGCTAATACCAGAATGCACTGGAACATTGGCTCATGGAGGCACAAGTACACGCCCACTGGGGCGGGAAATATAATAAAGTTTAACAGGTGTTCTACATTTTGGTTGCTGTGTTCCTTATCGTTTGGCTCGTGAACAAGGACGGAGTGTCTGAAACGCGTAGAGCCGCTGGAGAAAGGATTAAAAGCTAGAAGCTGTTTTTGCTGCAACCCTCAGCCATAGAGGTTAACTTTCCTTGGGGGCGACCTCATTAGGGCAACCTGTGTGTTTTTGGATTTAAGCGGCTGTGCCCGGCCACGAGGACAAACCGCCGCTGAAGAGGCGGATCTGTGGCTCTCAGAGGACTGGCCGCTGACACAGAACGGAAGGCTCATGCTAGAGGACCAAGTTACAGGCAGCACACCCAGCTTTTCAGTTTTAAATCAACTCACTGATGGATTTTATGTACATTATATGGCATGCGGCAACATCCACTGGGATTATATAATTATGTAGAACACTGCTAATACCAGAATGCACTGGAACATTGGCTCATGGAGGCACAAGTACACGCCCACTGGGGCGGGAAATATAATAAAGTTTAACAGGTGTTCTACATTTTGGTTGCTGTGTTCCTTATCGCTTGGTTCGTGAACAAGGACGGAGTGTCTGAAACGCGTAGAGCCGCTGGAGAAAGGATTAAAAGTTAGAAGCTGGTTTTGATGCAACCCTCAGCCATAGAGGTTAACTTTCCTTGGGAGCGTCCTCACTGGGGCAACCTCTGTGTTTTTGGATTTAAGCGGCTGTGCCTGGCTGCGAGGATGAACCGCCGCTGAAGGGGCGGATCTGTGGCACTCAGAGGACTGGGCGCCGACACAGAACGGAAGGCTCATGCTTGAGGACCAAGTTACAGGCAGCACACCCAGCTTTTCAGTTTTAAATCAACCCACTGTTGGATTTTATGTACATTATATGGCATGCGGCAACATCCACTGGGATTATATAATTATGTAGAACACTGCTAATACCAGAATGCACTGGAACATTGGCTCATCGAGGCACATGTACATGCCCACTGGGGCTGGAAATATAATAAGGTTTAACAGGTGTTCTACATTTTGGTTGCTGTGTTCCTTATTGTTTGGCTCGTGAACAAGGACGAAGTGTCTGAAACGCGTAGAGCCGCTGGAGAATGGATTAAAATCTAGAAGCTGTTTTTGCTGCAACCCTCAGCCATAGAGGTTAACTTTCCTTGGGGACATGCTCACTGGGGCAACCTGTGTGTTTTTGGATTTAAGCTGGCTGTGCCCTGCCGCGAGGATCGAACCACCGCTGAAGAGGCGGATCTGTGGCGCTCGGAGGACTGGGCGCCGACACAGAACAGAAAGCTCATGCTTGAGGACCAAGTTACAGGCAGCACACCCAGCTTTTCAGTTTTAAATCAACCCACTGTTGGATTTTATGTACATTATATGGCATGCGGCAACATCCACTTGGATTATATAATTATGTAGAACACTGCTAATACCAGAATGCACTGGAACATTGGCTCATTGAGGCACAAGTACACGCCCACTGGGGCGGGAAATATAATAAAGTTTAACAGGTGTTCTACACTTTGGTTGCTGTGTTCCTTATCGTTTGGCTCGTGAACAAGGACGGAGTGTCTGAAACACGTAGAGCCGCTGGAGAAAGGATTAAAAGCTAGAAGCTGTTTTTGCTGCAACCCTCAGCCATAGAGGTTAACTTTCCTTGGGGGCGTCCTCACTGGGGCAACCTGTGTGTTTTGGGATTTAAGCGGCTGTGCCCGGCCGCGAGGACGAACCGCCGCTGAAGAGGCATATCTGTGGCGCTCAGAGGACTGGGCGCCGACACAGAAAGGAAGGCTCATGCTTGAGGACCAAGTTACAGGCAGCACACCCAGCTTCACTGCTAATACCAGAATGCACTGGAACATTGGTTCATCGAGGCACAAGTTCACGTCCACTGGGGCGGGAAATATAATAAAGTTTGACAGGTGTTCTACATTTTGGTTGCTGTGTTCCTTATCGTTTGGCTCGTGAACAAGGACGGAGTGTCTGAAACGCGTAGAGCCGCTGGAGAAAGGATTAAAAGCTAGAAGCTGTTTTTGCTGCAACCCTCAGCCACAGAGGTTAACTTTCCTTGGGGGCGTCCTCACTGGGGCAACCTGTGTGATTTTGGATTTAAGCGGCTGTGCCCGACCGCGAGGACGAACCGCCGCTGAAGAGGTGGATCTGTGGCGCTCAGAGGACTGGGCGCCAACACAGAACGGAAGGCTCATGCTTGAGGACCAAGTTACAGGCAGCACACCCAGCTTTTCAGTTTTAAATCAACCCACTGTTGGATTTTATGTACATTATATGGCATGCGGCAACATCCACTGGGATGATATAATTATGTAGAACACTGCTAATACCAGAATGCACTGGAACATTGGCTCATGGAGGCACAAGTACACGCCCACTGGGGCGGGAAATATAATAAAGTTTAACAGGTGTTCTACATTTTGGTTGCTGTGTTCCTTATTGTTTGGCCTCGTGAACAAGGACGGAGTGTCTGAAACGCCGTAGAGCCGCTGGAGAAAGGATTAAAAGCTAGAAGCTGTTTTTGCTGCAACCCTCAGCCATAGAGGTTAACTTTCCTTGGGGGCGTCCTCACTGGGGCAACCTGTGTGTTTTTGGATTTAAGCGGCAGTGCCCGGCCGCGAGGACGAACCGCCGCTGAAGAGGCAGATCTGTGGCGCTCAGAGGACTGGGCGCCGACACAGAACGGAAGGCTCATGCTTGAGGACCAAGTTACAGGCCGCACACCCAGCTTCACTGCTAATACCAGAATGCACTAGAACATTGGTTCATCAAGGCACAAGTACACGTCCCACTGGGGCGGGAAATATAATAAAGTTTAACAGGTGTTCTACATTTTGGTTGCTGTGTTCCTTATCGTTTGGCTCGTGAACAAGGACGGAGTGTCTGAAACGCGTAGAGCCGCTGGAGAAAGGATTAAAAGCTAGAAGTTGCTTTTGCTGCAACCCTCAGCCATAGAGGTTAACTTTCCTTGGGGGCGTCCTCACTGGGGCAACCTGTGTGTTTTTGGATTTAAGTGGCAGTGTTCGGTCGCGGAGACGAACCGCCGCTGAAGAGGCGGATCTGTGGCGCTCAGAGGACTGGGCGCCAACACAGAACGGAAGGCTCATGCTTGAGGACCAAGTTACAGGCAGCACACCCAGCTTTTCAGTTTTAAATCAACCCACTGTTGGATTTTATGTACATTATATGGCATGAGGCAACATCCACTGGGATTATATAATTATGTAGAACACTGCTAATACCAGAATGCACTGCAACATTGGCTCATCGAGGCACAAATACACGCCCACTGGGGCGGGAAATATAATAAAGTTCAACAGGTGTTCTACATTTTGGTTGCTGTGTTCCTTATCGTTTGGCTCGTGAACAAGGACGGAGTGTCTGAAACGCGTAGAGCCGCTGGAGAAAGGATTAAAAGCTAGAAGCTGTTTTTGCTGCAACCCTCAGCCATAGAGGTTAACCTTTCTTGGGGGCGTCCTCACTGGGGCAACCTGTGTGTTTTTGGATTTTAGCGGCTGTGCCCAGCCGCGAGGACGAACCGCCGCTGAAGAGGCAGATCTGTGGTGCTCAGAGGACTGGGCGCCGACACAGAACGGAAGGCTCATGCTTGAGGACCAAGTTACAGGCAGCACACCCAGCTTTTCAGTTTTAAATCAACCCACTGTTGGATTTTATGTACATTATATGGCATGCGGCAACATCCACTGGGATTATATAATTATGTAGAACACTGCTAATACCAGAATGCACTGGAACATTGGCTCATCGAGGCACATGTACATGCCCACTGGGGCGGGAAATATAATAAGGTTTAACAGGTGTTCTACATTTTGGTTGCTGTGTTCCTTATTGTTTGGCTCGTGAACAAGGACGGAGTGTCTGAAACGCGTAGAGCCGCTGGAGAAAGGATTAAAAGCTAGAAGCTGTTTTTGCTGCAACCCTCAGCCACAGAGGTTAACTTTCCTTGGGGGCGCTCTCACTGGGGCAACCTGTGTGATTTTGGATTTAAGCGGCTGTGCCCGACCGCGAGGACGAACCGCCGCTGAAGAGGTGGATCTGTGGCGCTCAGAGGACTGGGCGCCAACACAGAACGGAAGGCTCATGCTTGAGGACCAAGTTACAGGCAGCACACCCAGCTTTTCAGTTTTAAATCAACCCACTGTTGGATTTTATGTACATTATATGGCATGCGGCAACATCCACTGGGATGATATAATTATGTAGAACACTGCTAATACCAGAATGCACTGGAACATTGGCTCATGGAGGCACAAGTACACGCCCACTGGGGCGGGAAATATAATAAAGTTTAACAGGTGTTCTACATTTTGGTTGCTGTGTTCCTTATTGTTTGGCTCGTGAACAAGGACGGAGTGTCTGAAACGCGTAGAGCCGCTGGAGAAAGGATTAAAAGCTAGAAGCTGTTTTTGCTGCAACCCTCAGCCATAGAGGTTAACTTTCCTTGGGGGCGTCCTCACTGGGGCAACCTGTGTGTTTTGGATTTAAGCGGCAGTGCCCGGCCGCGAGGACGAACTCGCCGCTGAAGAGGCAGATCTGTGGCGCTCAGAGGACTGGGCGCCGACACAGAACGGAAGGCTCATGCTTGAGGACCAAGTTACAGGCCGCACACCCAGCTTCACTGCTAATACCAGAATGCACTAGAACATTGGTTCATCAAGGCACAAGTACACGCCCACTGGGGCGGGAAATATAATAAAGTTTAACAGGTGTTCTACATTTTGGTTGCTGTGTTCCTTATCGTTTGGCTCGTGAACAAGGACGGAGTGTCTGAAACGCGTAGAGCCGCTGGAGAAAGGATTAAAAGCTAGAAGTTGTTTTTGCTGCAACCCTCAGCCATAGAGGTTAACTTTCCTTGGGGGCGTCCTCACTGGGGCAACCTGTGTGTTTTTGGATTTAAGTGGCAGTGTTCGGCCGCGAGGACGAACCGCCGCTGAAGAGGCGGATCTGTGGCGCTCAGAGGACTGGGCGCCAACACAGAACGGAAGGCTCATGCTTGAGGACCAAGTTACAGGCAGCACACCCAGCTTTTCAGTTTTAAATCAACCCACTGTTGGATTTTATGTACATTATATGGCATGAGGCAACATCCACTGGGATTATATAATTATGTAGAACACTGCTAATACCAGAATGCACTGCAACATTGGCTCATCGAGGCACAAATACACGCCCACTGGGGCGGGAAATATAATAAAGTTCAACAGGTGTTCTACATTTTGGTTGCTGTGTTCCTTATCGTTTGGCTCGTGAACAAGGACGGAGTGTCTGAAACGCGTAGAGCCGCTGGAGAAAGGATTAAAAGCTAGAAGCTGTTTTTGCTGCAACCCTCAGCCATAGAGGTTAACCTTTCTTGGGGCGTCCTCACTGGGGCAACCTGTGTGTTTTTGATTTTAGCGGCTGTGCCCAGCCGCGAGGACGAACCGCCGCTGAAGAGGCAGATCTGTGGTGCTCAGAGGACTGGGCGCCGACACAGAACGGAAGGCTCATGCTTGAGGACCAAGTTACAGGCAGCACACCCAGCTTTTCAGTTTTAAATCAACCCACTGTTGGATTTTATGTACATTATATGGCATGCGGCAACATCCACTGGGATTATATAATTATGTAGAACACTGCTAATACCAGAATGCACTGGAACATTGGCTCATCGAGGCACATGTACATGCCCACTGGGGCGGGAAATATAATAAGGTTTAACAGGTGTTCTACATTTTGGTTGCTGTGTTCCTTATTGTTTGGCTCGTGAACAAGGACGGAGTGTCTGAAACGCGTAGAGCCGCTGGAGAAAGGATTAAAAGCCAGAAGCTGTTTTTGCTGCAACCCTCAGCCACAGAGGTTAACTTTCCTTGGGGGCGTCCTCACTGGGGCAACCTGTGTGATTTTGGATTTAAGCGGCTGTGCCCGACCGCGAGGACGAACCGCCGCTGAAGAGGTGGATCTGTGGCGCTCAGAGGACTGGGCGCCAACACAGAACGGAAGGCTCATGCTTGAGGACCAAGTTACAGGCAGCACACCCAGCTTTTCAGTTTTAAATCAACCCACTGTTGGATTTTATGTACATTATATGGCATGCGTGCAACATCCACTGGGATTATATAATTATGTAGAACACTGCTAATACCAGAATGCACTGGAACATTGGCTCATCGAGGCACAAGTACACGCCACTGGGGCGGGAAATATAATAAAGTTTAACAGGTGTTCTACATTTTTGTTGCTGTGTTCCTTATTGTTTGGCTCGTGAACAAGGACGGAGGTTCTGAAACGCGTAGAGCAGCTGGAGAATGGATTAAAATCTAGAAGCTGTTTTTGCTGCAACCCTCAGCCATAGAGGTTAACTTTCCTTGGGGACATGCTCACTGGGGCAACCTGTGTGTTTTGGGATTTAAGCGGCTGTGCCCGGCCGCGAGGACGAACCGCCGCTGAAGAGGCATATCTGTGGCGCTCAGAGGACTGGGTGCCGACACGGAAAGGAAGGCTCGTGCTTGAGGACCAAGTTACAGGCAACACACCCAGCTTCACTGCTAATACCAGAATGCACTGGAACATTGGTTCATCGAGGCATAAGTACACGTCCACTGGGGCGGGAAATATAATAAAGTTTAACAGGTGTTCTACATTTTGGTTGCTGTGTTCCTTATCGTTTGGCTCGTGAACAAGGACGGAGTGTCTGAAACGCGTAGAGCCGCTGGAGAAAGGATTAAAAGCTAGAAGCTGTTTTTGCTGCAACCCTCAGCCATTGAGGTTAACTTTCCTTGGGGGCGTCCTCACTGGGGCAACCTGTGTGTTTTTGGATTTAAGCGGCTGTGCCCGGCCGCGAGGTCGAACCGCCGCTGAAGAGGCGGATCTGTGGCGCTCAGAGGACTGGGCGCCAACACAGAACGGAAGGCTCATGCTTGAGGACCAAGTTACAGGCAGCACACCCAGCTTTTCAGTTTTACATCAACCCACTGTTGGATTTTATGTACATTATATGGCATGCGGCAACATCCACTGGGATGATATAATTATGTAGAACACTGCTAATACCAGAATGCACTGGAACATTGGCTCATGGAGGCACAAGTACACGCCCACTGGGGCGGGAAATATAATAAAGTTCAACAGTTGTTCTACATTTTGGTTGCTGTGTTCCTTATTGTTTGGCTCGTGAACAAGGACGGAGTGTCTGAAACGCGTAGAGCCGCTGGAGAAAGGATTAAAAGCTAGAAGCTGTTTTTGCTGCAACCCTCAGCCATAGAGGTTAACTTTCCTTGGGGGCGTCCTCACTGGGGCAACCTGTGTGTTTTTGGATTTAAGCGGCTGTGCCCGGCCGCAAGGACGAACTGCCGCTGAAGAGGCGGATCTGTGGCGCCAGAGGACTGGGCGCCAACACAGAACGGAAGGCTCATGCTTGAGGACCAAGTTACAGGCAGCACACCCAGCTTTTCAGTTTTAAATCAACCCACTGTTGGATTTTATGCACATTATATGGCATGCGGCAACATCCACTGGGATTATATAATTATGTAGAACACTGCTAATACCAGAATGCACTGGAACATTGGCTCATCGAGGCACAAGTACAAGCCCACTGGGGCGGGAAATATAATAAAGTTTAACAGGTGTTCTTGGTTGCTGTGTTCCTTATTGTTTGGCTTGTGAACAAGGACGGAGTTTCTGAAACGCGTAGAGCCGCTGGAGAATGGATTAAAAGCTAGAAGCTGTTTTTGCTGCAACCCTCAGCCATAGAGGTTAACTTTCCTTGGGGACGTGCTCACTGGGGCAACCTGTGTGTTTTTGGATTTAAGCGGCTGTGCCCGGCCGGGGGACGAACCACCGCTGAAGAGGCGGATCTGTGGCGCTCGGAGGACTGGGCGCCGACACAGAACGGAAAGCTCATGCTTGAGGACCAAGTTACAGGCAGTACACCCAGCTTTTCAGTTTTAAATCAACCCACTGTTGGATTTTATGCACATTATATGGCATGCGGCAACATCCACTGGGATTATATAATTATGTAGAACACTGCTAATACCAGAATGCACTGGAACATTGGCTCATCGAGGCATAAGTACACGCCCACTGGGGTGGGAAATATAATAAACTTTAACAGGTGTTCTACATTTTGGTTGCTGTGTTCCTTATCGTTTAGCTCGTGAACAAGGACGGTGTGTCTGAAACGCGTAGAGCCGCTGGAGAAAGGATTAAAAGCTAGAAGCTGTTTTTGCTGCAACCCTCAGCCATAGAGGTTAACTTTCCTTGGGGACGTCCTCACTGGGGCAACCTGTGTGTTTTTGGATTTAAGCGGCTGTGCCCGGCCGCGAGGACGAACCGCCGCTGAAGAGGCGGATCTGTGGCGCTCAGAGGACTGGGCGCCGACACAGAACGGAAGGCTCATGCTTGAGGACCAAGTTACAGGCAGCACACCCAGCTTTTCAGTTTTAAATCAACCCACTGTTGGATTTTATGTACATTATATGGCATGCGGCAACATCCCCTGGGATTATATAATTATGTAGAACACTGCTAATACCAGAATGTGGGGACGCGTTAATCGGCATCCAATACTCGCCGTGAGGGGAACGGCATTGCTGCCAATTTCACCGCCGTGAGGGGAACAGCTTTGCTGCCAATTTCACCGCCGTGAGGGGAACGGCTTTGTTGCCAATTTCACCGCTGTGAGGGGAACGGCATTGCAATTACCTACATCAGACTACACGTCCCAGCAGCCCCTGGCCGGCGCGAGTATCCAGCGTCATCTCTGCCCCTGCACCCTGCTCAAAAACGCTGCTGCCCTCCCGCAGCGCGGGACGCGTTAATCGGCATCCAACACTTGCCGTGAGGGGAACGGCATTGCTGCCAATTTCTCCGCCGTGAGGGGAACGGCTTTGCTGCCAATTTCACCGCCGTGAGGGGAACGGCTTTGCTGCCAACTTCACCGCCGTGAGGGGAACGGCACTGCAATTACCTACATCGGACTACACGTCCCAGCAGCCCCTGGCCGGCGCGAGTATCCACCGTCATCTCTGCCCCTGCACCCTGCTCAAAACGCTGCTGCCCTCCCGCAGCGCGGACGCGTTAATCGGCATCCAATACTCGCCGTGAGGGGAACGGCATTGCTGCCAATTTCACCGCCGTGAGGGGAACGGCTTTGCTGCCAATTTCACCGCCGTGAGGGGAACGGCTTTGCTGCCAATTTCACCGCCGTGAGGGGAACGGCACTGCAATTACCTACATCGGACTACACGTCCCAGCAGCCCCTGGCCGGCGCGAGTATCCACCGTCATCTCTGCCCCTGCACCCTGCTCAAAAACGCTGCTGCCCTCCCGCAGCGTGGGACGCGTTAATCGGCATCCAATACTCGCCGTGAGGGGAACGGCATTGCTGCCAATTTCACCGCCGTGAGGGGAACGGATTTGCTGCCAATTTCACCGCCGTGAGGGGAACGGCTTTGCTGCCAATTTCACCGCCGTGAGGGGAACGGCACTGCAATTACCTACATCGGACTACACGTCCCAGCAGCCCCTGGCCGGGCGCGAGTATCCAGCGTCATCTCTGCCCCTGCACCCTGCTCAAAAACGCTGCTGCCCTCCCGCAGCGCGGGACGCACGCGGTAGCGCCCGGGCAAAGCTTGGCCAAGGGCGGGCCCGCTCCTTGCCCGTCATCGCCAGGAAGAGGCAGGGCAGGGCCACCTCTTACATGTAAGGGCCCAGGTCTTCGTCTTTCACTAGACTTGGCTGAGAGGTACTGTGAGATTCTTCTTTCACTGCCCTTGCATTTCCAGTTGATATTTCCCCTCACAGAGATATTGGGAACCGGGACATTCCGTGGTCAAGTTGACTGGGTATAACATTAATAACTTCCTTTTATTCTAGCGTGGGCTGATTGGACCCTCTGGGACTTGCCATATATCTAAAACCAGGACATTGTATGACGCATTTTATTGGCAGTAACTTGTTTATATGCCCTTTTGCTGCTAAATACATTAAGCACATCGCACTTTTGTCCTTTGGGGCTAGGCCTTGTTAGCCATAGCACTTTGCACTTTTTGGTCTATGTATAGATACACCTTCTGCTCTCAATCATATTAAGCACGTTGCACTTTTGTCCTTAGGGGCAAGGCTTTGTTTGGCTTTTGACTAACTCTGAAATCCAGTTGATTGGTTATTTGTTAACCCGACTTTTGGGTTTGTATTTACTTGGTCTCCTTTTTGTGTTATTGTATGATTGCTTCTCCTTTTGTTTTGGATATGGGGAAGCGTGGATGTGCACCCAAAAAAAATCCTTCGGTGTTAATACCGGCCCCACTCCCCCAAACTTCAATTGATAGGATGCTTCAGAGAGCTATTGGGCTAGTCTCGACTGAAATTGAGCTTACAGAAAGGCGACTATCCTTAACCCCAGACATCTTTCTTCAATCCTCTGAGCCACCTATTTCTGTACAATCCAGTCCGGGTTCCACCCATACCTTGTTAAAATCTTTACCTGGACCAAGCGAGACTCTGTTATCACCCTTACAACCCTCCCCAGCAAAACCAAGAACCCGGCAAAGGTAGAATAAATACTACTTTACCTAAAGCCGTGAGGCGAAAAATGGGCAATGGGTCAGGATCAAACAAAAAGACCAGTGCAGAAATTAGTCTCAGTGAGGGAGAATCAGTCAGACTGGGAAGAGTGGTAGAATCTCCCTCAAATTCTTATAAACATCCTGATTGCCCTTTATGGGTGAGGAACCTGATAGTGGAGTTAGAGGTACAGATGAGAGCCATTGTTAAAAGAAGAATTAGAGAACCATCTTGGGAACAGACTTAGTGACCAGATGTCTGCCCCGTGTGTACTGGGCAACCCCTGGCTAACATCTTGCCGGCACCAGTGGAGAAGAAAGACTGTAGTTCACAGACGGACAAAGTAGGGCAACCTCCACTAGCTAGAGGTGGCACTTCCACTATTCCATCACACCTAGCCCCTATGAGTGCTGTCAAGTTAGGGGCTCCTAGCGTTGCTCAAGAGGGTAATGTTTATTCTCCTGGTAAGGAACTCGGTACATACCGAGCTCAAATAAGGAGGGACATTCCTAGCACCAGGGGCCCTAGTACGCAGAGTGGGAGTTTCCATACTGACCAGTCGATGGATAGGGCTGCCAATTTCACCGCCGTGAGGGGAACGGCTTTGCTGCCAATTTCACCGCCGTGAGGGGAACGGCTTTGCTGCCAATTTCACCGCCGTGAGGGGAACGGCACTGCAATTACCTACATCGGACTACACGTCCCAGCAGCCACTGGCCGGCGCGAGTATCCAGCGTCATCTCTGCCCCTGCACCCTGCTCAAAAACGCTGCTGCCCTCCCGCAGCGCGGGTAGCGCCCGGGCAAAGCTTGGGCCAAGGGCGGGCCCGTCCTTGCCCGTCATCGCCAGGAAGAGGCAGGGCAGGGCCACCCCTCTTACATGTAAGGGCCCAGGTCTTCGTCTTTCACTAGACTTGGCTGAGAGGTACTGTGAGATTCTTCTTTCACTGCCCTTGCATTTCCAGTTGATATTTCCCCTCACAGAGATATTTGGAACCGGTACATTCCGTGGTCAAGTTGACTGGGTATAACATTAATAACTTCCTTTATTCTAGCGTGGGCTGATTGGACCCTCTGGGACTTGCCATATATCTAAAACCAGGACATTGTATGACGCATTTTATTGGCAGTAACTTGTTTATATGCCCTTTTGCTGCTAAATACATTAAGCACATCGCACTTTTGTCCTTTGGGGCTAGGCCTTGTTAGCCATAGCACTTTGCACTTTTGGTCTATGTATAGATACACCTTCTGCTCTCAATCATATTAAGCATCGTTGCACTTTTGTCCTTAGGGGCAAGGCTTTGTTTGGCTTTTGACTAACTCTGAAATCCAGTTGATTGGTTATTTGTTAACCCGACTTTTGGGTTTGTATTTACTTGGTCTCCTTTTGTGTTATTGTATGATTGCTTCTCCTTTTGTTTTGGATATGGGGAAGCGTGGCTGTGCACCCAAAAAAAATCCTTCGGTGTTAATATCGGCCCCACTCCCCCAAACTTCAATTGATCGCATGCTTCAGAGAGCTATTGGGGTAGTCTCGACTGAAATTGAGCTTACAGAAAGGCGACTATCCTTAACCCCAGACATCTTTCTTCAATCCTCTGAGCCACCTATTTCTGTACAATCCAGTCCGGGTTCCACCCATACCTCGTTAAAATCTTTACCTGGACCAAGCGAGACTCTGTTATCACCCTTACAACCCTCCCCAGCAAAACCAAGAACCCGCAAAGGTAGAATAAATACTACTTTACCTAAAGCCGTGAGGCGAAAAATGGGCAATGGGTCAGGATCAAACAAAAAGACCAGTGCAGAAATTAGTCTCAGTGAGGGAGAATCAGTCAGACTGGGAAGAGTGGTAGAATCTCCTCAAATTCTTATAAACATCCTGATTGCCCTTTATGGGTGAGGAACCTGATAGTGAAGTTAGAGGTACAGATGAGAGCCATTGTTAAAGAAGAATTAGAGAACCATCTTGGGAACAGACTTAGTGACCAGATGTCTGCCCCGTGTGTACTGGGCAACCCCCTGGCTAACATCTTGCCGGCACCAGTGGAGAAGAAAGACTGTAGTTCACAGACGGACAAAGTAGGGCAACCTCCACTAGCTAGAGGTGGCACTTCCACTATTCCATCACACCTAGCCCCTATGAGTGCTGTCAAGTTAGGGGCTCCTAGCGTTGCTCAAGAGGGTAATGTTTATTCTCCTGGCAAGCGAACTCGGCACATACCGAGCTCAAATAAGGAGGGACATTCCTAGCACCAGGGGCCCTAGTACGCAGAGTGGGAGTTTCCATACTGACCAGTCGATGGATAGGGAAGTGCCTATCTCAGTAGATAATGTGAATACAGGCCCAGTTCCCCTGGCCCTGCCAATAATCGATCTACCTCCAGCCTCACTCCCTTATGTTACAGTTTTAACTGGTGTACCTGAATTAAAAACTGGAAAGAAAGAAACACAGCTGGAGTTGAGAAACAAGTGCCTTTATGGCTCACCAGGTATGGACAGTTCCCTTATGATAGGGCGGGTGAGATACTACTAGTTCGGAGAGTGGGGTGGGTTGGTAAGAACCCTAAGACAATCAAAGGAGACTGTATAGTTATTAATTATAGTAATCCCCGGACAGTCCGAACTTTGGCTGATCAGTCTCCCAGCTTTTATGCACCGCCTACAGGGATCCAATTACACACCTTGGCCTTTTTATTCTTGTAACTACCCATCTCCATGGACCCCAGGCACTAGAGCTCCAACACACTGGTTACAACACCATCCCACATTTGGCCAACTCTCCAGAATACAGTATAATGTTCCAGTAGCAAATAGGTTTGGGGCCCTTGAAGAGGTAGATTGACTTTTGACTCCATCTGATCCCTCTTTTACCCAGGGGCTAGGGGGGACTAAAAGTGAGCCTAATCCGAAAATCACTGGGTTGCAGCCCCTAAATAATGCTGGTGTGACACAAGATGCCTCTGGCAAACTTTTTTATGAATCTCACCTGGGACTCCAAGGTTCTGTAGGTGCTACTTCAGTTGTATCAAATAATCAAGCCCCTTTACCTCTGAATTTATAATCGCACCTTTGGGCAGGAATGGATCTTTAGTGGATGTGGGAGTACCAGATCCTGAGATCGAGCCAGACATACCATACCATACCATACCAAGACATTTATAAAGCGCTCGGCTACCACCAACGGCGGTGTCCCGGCGCTACACAGAGACAAGGAGAAAAAGAAGAAAGAAAAGAAAGCAAGCTAAGGGAGATCAAAAGCCAGGTTTTCAAAGCACTCCTAAAAGTGGTTTCAGATTCTGCTTTGCGCAAGCAGAGAGGCATCGCATTCCAAAGAGCGGCTGTTCTTACTGCAAAGGCGCGCCCTCCCATCCTAGCTTTGCGGTAGGAAGGAGAGCAGAGAAGAAACTGAGAGTTCGAACGCAAGGTCCTGTTCTGGTGGTATTTCCGAAGTCTAAGCCTCAGATAACCCGGTCCACTTTCTCTAGTAGCTCTAAAAGCAAGTAACAAGTCCTTAAATTCGATTCTCCTTTTACTGGAAGCCAGTGAAGACTGCGCAGGTGGGGGAATATGATGCCGGAGAGGCACGTTTCTAAGAAACCTAGAAGCAGCATTTTGAACTGTCTGGAGCTTTTGAATAAGATAGGCAGGAAGGCCAAGATACAAGCTATTGGCATAGTCCAGCTGGGATGTAATCAAGGCATGGACTATGGTGGCCCGACAGTTCATCGGTAATAAATAAAGAAATCTACGCAAACTTTTGAGCTTCCAAAAACATGCTCTAGAAACTTGGCCAATCTGGGCTTTCACCGACAATTCCGAGTCAAATCTAAAACCCACATTTCTGACAGATAAGACTGGGGTGGGAGGGGGATTCAACTGCAATGGCCACCATAAATCAGCCGGTGGAGGTGATGGTTGGTTAAGGAACATCACCTCAGTTTTATCGGTATTCAGTTTAAGACAGTTATCTGTCATCCATGAAACAATCTTAATTAGGCATTGCCTAAAGCTGTCAAATGCAGCCATCTTGGAATCTTTAAATGAGAACACCAGCTGCGTGTCATCAGCGTATGAAATTATACGCACGCCACACTGCTCAACTAATGCTGCCAGAGGGGCCAGATAGCTATTAAACAGGGTCGGGCTCAACACAGAACCCTGAGGCACTCCACAGCCCATTGCGCAAGAGGAAGAGACATGAGGACGAAGGAGGACTGCTGGGATCGCCCTCCAGGAAGGATTGGAACCAATTTAAGATGGTACCCGAGATACCCAGCTGTGTCAATCGGTCTAAAAGAATCGAATGAGAGATCAGTATCAAAGGCTGCAGATAAATCTAACAGCACAAGCATGGCACAGCTACCATGGTCTAAGGATTCTCGGATGGTTTCCGCCACTTCCAACAGGGCCGTCTCCTGTACTATAACCCTTCCTAAAGCCCGATTGGGAGTCATGAAGGAGATTATTAGACTCCAAATAATTAGAGAGTTGTCTCTGAACCTCCTTCTCCAAGATTTTAGCAGGGGCAGGAAGGAGCGAGACAGGCCTGAAATTCTTGAGTATGCTCGGATCTGCATCTTCCTTTTTGAGAATTGGCAAGACCAGGGCCTTTTTCCACACTGAAGGGAAGCATCCCAGCCTTAGAGAGGTGTTCCAAATAGCATTTAACTGGGAGTTAAAAAGAAGAGCCAGTAAGTTAAAAAATCTAGCTGGGCAGGGATCCAAGGGCGAGCCTGATTTAATTCTGACAAGGTCTTTCAAAGATAAAGACGGGCAGAAAGGCTGAAATTCAGTCCAAAGACAGGGAGGAACATAAGCCGAAGGTGTAATTAGCCTATCTCCGGACACCAAGAATGTGGTGTCTTGTGGCTCATGGCCTCCTGGCAGGTCTGGCTACGTTACCACGCCTGGCTGCCATGATGACTCTTGCGCACGTTACTATTGGATGTTGTTCTATCGCCCTCTGTTATTGCCAAGTTGTTCTACAATAGTCTGCATTTTCTGTTTCTTTACCTTTTCTCCTATTCCCTTTGTGGGCTCAGTCTGAACAACAGTTACAAGGTCGAATAACAAATCCCTGGTTCCTACTGATTTGGCCTGTCCTCGCACCTAGACATAACACTTGTACAGCTGCCATTGAGAAATTAGTGTGCTTTAATAATGTGCTCGCTTGCTCTAAGATAGCACTTGGAGACGACCTTTCCAGAGAGAAGAGCTGTGATTGTTTGCTGATGTAGTTTTGCATCTAGAGACTGAGGTATGGGGGTTCGCTAGTCAAAGCCCAAAGGTCTTCTATTATCATAATAAACTGGCTTCTAGCACGGGGAGGGTGGTAATGTTAGTTAGACATATATCCACTGCTTTATGAGATGCTTTCCCGTTCGTATTCTATGGAGTAGTAACTATGCTGATTATATCATTCTTATGTATTATGCTATTAGTACTGACACGTGTACTGTATCTAAGGGCACGTAAGTTGAAATAAATATTTTGAACTATACAGTGTCTCTTCTACGCATGTTGTGGACAGGTACGAGAGTGACGAAAGAGTGTTCTTGCCTCTGCGAGTCCTGAGAGAGAGATACCGTGTTCTGGGTTGTCTAATCATTGGTACATTAGTGCTAATGGGACGCTAAGGCTAGTTGGGTTGGGGTTTTGGGTGCTAAGGTTTATGGTTGGCTCACCACTATATTCCGAGGTACTATTATCCTGTGCATAGCTCTGTATGTGCAGAAACCTTATGACATGGCGCGACCAACGAATGGGGCAGCTCATTTGCGAGACGCTTGAGTAGTACTTGTGCTTGTCCACACACCCTCACGTACGCTTCCGGAAGCGTGTGTGACGGCGATACCTCCTATATTGCAGATTTTGTAGGTTCTTTCAAGCTTGATGTTATTAAAAAGGTTTCTTAGAAAAACCCTTTTGTGCTGCCTCGTGTAAGATTGTTGAATAAACCCGTTAGGAATGGCGGGTATAGACATAGCGGCGCATAGCCGCACAGCACTCCGGGATCACTTACGGGTGTATGGAGTGCCAGACGCGGAGTTGACCTAGTCTTTGTGGTTCAAGCCGACCCGGCTTTCCACTTTGAAGTGTTCTACTCTTGGATCACTTTTCCAGCGGTGGATGCGAACGATAATCTGTTCCATGCATATGAACCCACCGTTGTTCCTGCTGTCTATAGACCTTATACTAATCTTGAAGTACCGCTCACGGCTTGGCAACACCGTGTTTGGTTTAATGGCGCCTCCCACAACCGACTACCACGGTTCGTTTAGGCCCCTTATCTATAGCAGGGCCACTTGGCCTGTCTTGGCCGGGTACACCCTACATCCGCTTTATATGACAATACCAGTCGCGGAACTGCGCACTATGTATGCGGCCTTGGTGCAGGTGCATCGAGCGTTAGTGCGATATGTTACAGGCAGCATCCATGGAGCCGCTCCTGGAGTGCCTGGCCAACCAGCGGCTGCAGGCGGAGTGACCATAAGTCCCGTCATGGTGAATTCTGTGATGGGCAAACGACCACAACATAAGGATGATTTTCCTTATTGGCTTGCAGAAAAGTTTGATCAGTTGGAGGCAGTTTTTCCACATACAACTCCAGTGGATAAACATCGTATTTTGACGATTAGTTTGCCAAAAGACTTAATTCCCGAGTTGACAGCATGTGACAACTGGGGTAGGGTATTCGCAGCAGTATATTCTAAATGTTTTGGTACTCCTTCCATGACAGTTCTCCCCTCTGTAATTAAAAAGTACAGGATGAACACGGCCCTGAAGCGGCTGTGGAATTAGGGATGAGACTAGTGGGAGTGTTTGAAGTAGTAGCTGAACTGATCCTTGCGAATGTCAAGGGCGATGCAGTGAACTTTCAAGTAGCTAACGCTGGCTTTGGTCCCAGAATTGGACAAGCCTCGCGACTCATCGAAAATTATTACCCAGGCTTACAAAACTATTGGTAGAAACAGCCTGGGTAACAAGCCTTTGCAAAACTGCAAACACAATCGCAACCACAACAGCAACAAACCAAATCTCAATCTGAGAAGGATGAGAAACCAGTCTTCACTAAAAAGAGCTGGAGGCTGAAAAACAGGGTAAGCAACAGACAAAGCCGGGATCGCGAGGCGCATCCCCGGTTTCAGTTTCTTCTGAACGTACTTATGATTTACGCGATAGAGCGAGAATTAAGTCACCGGATAGGTTTCAGATCCCTGATACGCGTTCTCCTCGTTCTTCACAGGCACAGACTTCGCCACAGGCTGGTGGAGGAGACCGCCAGGATAGAGGAAGGGCCCGTGAGGCCCCACAGGGACGAGACCAGCCTCGACAACAGGTCAGAGGAAAAGAAGAAGACGCTCAACGCTTTCGACCACAATTTCAGAAGAAGAAAGTTGCCGCTGTAACAGCGAAATATGCCACAGACGGTGAGAACGAGACTCCTGAATTGGACGTGGGCAGTAACCCTCCTAGACAGCGCCGCGGAAGTAACCATAGTGCGGGAGGCGCTACGTCCTCATATGGAGGCGACAGCAACTGAAACATTCATTACTGTTGAAACAGCAGACACCAGAGTGGCACCCCTGACAGACTATTTAATATTGTCCTCCAAATTGAAGGTGATATACAGCGAGTAATTAAAGGTATTTTTTGGGAAAATCTGACCTCTTCATATGATATTTTATTGGCAGAGGCGGATTGGCCACCCCCATTCGTACTTGCTGCGCGTAAAGGGGAGGAGGTAATCCTTCCGAGCTTTTTCGACATGTCCCAAAGGACAAAGCAGAGGCTCTTGCAGCAGAGTGGGCTGTGTCCCTGGCTCCAGCGTTATTCCGCAATCACGTGGGTTGGGACGAAGAATCTCCCCCATGAAATACCTTTGCGGTCGTTGCCGCAGCCACAACCCCAATATCCCATAAAACGTGAAGCCAAAGGCCCCGCTTCCGAAATTCTGACACAGTTGGAATATCAGGGAGTAATTGAACCCTGTGTATCACCTATGAACAATCCCCTTTCGCGGTTTCTAAACCCGATGGATCGTACCGCTTAGTATTGGATTACCGGCATTTGAACTCTCATTGTCGGACCTTTGCGGTGCAAAATACCCATAGTTCTGCGCTTGTAGACAGTCTTGTTCGTAAAAAATACAAAACGACCCTTGACCTTTCAAATGGATTCTACACGCACAACTTAGCCCCGGAGAGTGGCCAATGGTGTGCCTTTACTTCCGGTGGTAAAATGTTCAAATTCAGGCGTCTTCCTATGGGCTACAAGAATAGTCCAGGCGTATTCGCCGCTCGTGTTGTCTCTTTGTTAGACGGCATCGATCCAGACGCCTGTTCGTATGTGGATGACATTTATCTGACAGACGACGAATTGTTTCCGCATCTGACTCGGGTGGACCGCATTATTCTTGAATTTGCGGTTCAGGGATACAAAATTAACTTTGCCAAATCCCATATTGCTGAATTTACCGCTTTGTTCTTGGGCTATGAGCTCAACAATGAAGGTAAGGGTTTAGCCCCCATTTTCTGGAGAAATGTGCACTTCTGTGCCCTCCTACTAATCTGAAGAAGCTTCAGTCTTTGCTGGGTTTTCTGAACTTCGGACGTACATACATTCCCGAATATGCCCAGCGTATCAAGCCACTGTATGCCTTGATACAACCTACCTTTTCGAAGTCTTCTTGGCTTCCGGAGCATTCCTCCATTCTGCAGTCTTTGCAGACAGACCTTCTTGAGTCTAAATACTTTTGACACGTGATAACCACACAAACCTGGTGATTAGAATCATTCCAGGGGCAGTGGGTTTCACGTATTTAACCTTTAATGAAGGTGATACAGTACCCATCGCATACAAGTCACATCTATACACCTCTGCAGAAATGCGGTTTTCATCTGTGGAGAAAGTTCTGACTGCAGTGCAAATGGCAATCCTGAAGGAGCGCGCACTGGCACAGGGAAAACGCATTTTGGTGGTAACACCATATCCTGCTCTAGAGGCAGTGACCAAAGCAAGTGTTCCGAACTCTAAAGCTTTGCACCCCGTTGGATTCAATGGGCAACATCTTTGACGCCTCCGGATGTCACTTTCATTTTCGACTCTTCTCTTCAGACTCAGGAGTTTTTACAGTATGAATTCATTCATCCTCCTCCTTTGTCCTTATTGCCGCTTGAGGATTACGACTGTGTGATCTACACCGATGGTTCGGCACAACCGGCCACGGGGTCCAAGCATGCTTATTCAGCCGCATGTGCTATTGTTGCAGGTACGTTTGTGAACGGAAAGTTCAAATCCACTGTGGTGCATACACAGACACTCGGGACAGTACCGCACAATTGGCCGAGTTACGTGCCTTAGTGCTTGCGCTTGAGTTCGTAAATCCTGATGTGACCACTTTAATCGTGTGCGATTCTTACTACTGTGTTCAATCATACAATGACAATCTGTTCTTTGGTCGCAAAATGACTATAGAGACGCTAAAGGCAACACAATCAAGCATAAAATGCTTTGGGTTAGGGTGGCAGAATTACAAAGACGTCTGCCACTCACACAGGTGGTTCACACCCTAGGCCATCAGCGAGTGGGCGCACACGCTGTTGGTAACAGTCTGGCAGATGAAGCTGCCAGATCAGCAGTACTCACGTGTTCAGTAGCAGCAGTTACTAGATCCATGTCTAAAATAGACACTGATATCTTGGCAGCTATTGCTGCAACAAAAGAAGGAATTAATTACCCTAGAGGTTTCCCTTCTAAATATTCTTACCAGATAGGTCCCGATCAGGCTCCTTATGTAACAATACCTAACGTTGGGGTTCGGCTGATCCCCAACGCGTACCGCAGACTTTCCTTGATGGCAGCGGCACACGAAGGCATGGCTTCGGCGCACGCTGGTGTGTCTGCGACAATTTCCATTTTGCAGCAGCGTTACTGTTGGCGTGGTTTATACTAAGATACACGTACTTATGTGCTTTCCTGTGACGTTTGTCAACAGATCAAGCCTTCAACAGTCACAAGACCACCGCAGACCTCGCTTGCAATTTCGAACAGACCCTTTGGGTGTGTTTACTTGGATCACTGCGGTCCATTTTCTTCAGACACTGCCTATAAATATATCTTAGTGGCAGTGGACTCGTGCACACGGTTCATCTGGGTCTGGCCACAACGGAGTGCTGACGCACGAAATGTCATTAGGGATTTGCGTGTCTTTGTGGGAATTTTTGCATGCGGCACCTTCCATTCTGACCAAGGTCCGGCGTTTGCCTCTAAGGCTTACAAGGACGCAATGGGCTCCTTAGGGGTGCGGGTGAAATTTTCGTCTCCCGTATAGGCCTGAGGGCAACTCTATCGTTGAACGAATGAACCGTGACTTAAAGCAATCCTGACAGCCAGAGTTATAGGTACTGGCAGGAACTGGCTGGCCCACTTGTATACTGTTCAGCGTGCACTTAATAATCTCCCTAGAAGGCCTCTGGGTGGGCGGACCCCTTACGAAATGCTCTTTGGCATACGAATGTTTGTGCCTGACCTTGATGGTCTAGGACATGGCGGCGCAATCCGCCAAGTTCGATGTAGATAATCATTCTACTATGTTACAGGACTTACAAGAAGCCCGAGACAAACTAGCGATTGCACATTTACCTTCAGCCACAGACCCTGCTGTGCAGATTCCGCTTGCCGGCTGGCTTCCGAAGATTGGCGACCTGGTACGAGAGAAGGTGGAGAACAAAAAGAATTCGGCCCTCTTTTCGTGCACCGGTTCCAGTACTGGGCTTGAAGGGAACACGTACAGTCATCCTACCACCGCTTCCCGGTCGCAAGGAAAACAGATACATCTCAGTGGAAAATGTCAAGCTACAACATCTGGCCGATCCTAAATAGTGTCACACCAGCGGTCTCTTGTCCTGCCATTTATCGGACAAGCGTTCGAGGCACGCCTGCACGAACAATCACTGATGTTACCATAGAGATGGTTGATTTGCCTGAAAATATATTTGAACCCCTGCATCACCCTGCATAGCCGAGGACGAATATACTTATCCCGCCACAGAGTCGGTGGCACACCAACCAACAACGCCACTGAGCCCGACACGTTATTCTTTTGACTCAGATTCCAACTCATCACAAGTCCCGTCCAAGTTTAGTCTTTTGTATCCTGGTTTAGAGACAATTTTTGATTCCACCTTGGACATATATTTGGATGGTACTTTTCTTGGTCTTTTTGTTCATGTCCATTGGCTTTGTCACAGTGTTTTTTCTACTCATCAATGGTCACTATTTACCTGAACGCTCTGCTGTGAACAGTGTTGCTGGAACTTTGGCTCCACATTCCTCTTCACACATCATGAAACGTGACCACACATTTGTGAACATTTCAGCGTTTCCAGTTGCTGATGGCATCGTATGGGATGCGGTAAACTTTCAAATACATGGCCCGACAGAAATTATTAATGTACCAAATGTCCTTCGAGTCTCGATGGGTGATGTAGTAAAAAGTAATATTCATTCTGATGATTGGGATGTGCATGCAGTTGAAGCATTGTTTGCTGATTTAAAATATTATGCCTCTTTAATGCTGAAGACTTGTATATGAATTCTGCGAATTATGCCGATTTGTATTGCTACCAGCATTGGGGCAATCATTTCTCCACAAACCAAGTGCACTACGCAGCCCTGTTACTTACACCCAATGGGAACACTGCCCAAACCCCATACCAGGTAGTTCCCAGACTCTTCGAAATAAATTCACCTATTTTACTGATTTTAATCGATCGAACCCTGGGTCCTATTATTTTAAATTAAAATCTCCATCGACTCAAAAAATAATGTTGACCCACACTAAATTACTATATTCGGGTTCCTTTTGAGCGCCTTGGCGGTGGGTGGTTATGAGTATTGGAAAGACACAGTGGATTTAAAATCAATCTGGGGTTCGGGCCATGGCAGGTGCAGGGCACTGAGGCCCTGCACCGTGCTTGCCTTATCCCAGCCCAAATTCTATTTCTAAATGCTTCCATTCATCAGACCACGTGTTGGGGGTTGGCTACCGTTAAACAACTAAATGCGCCAACCATCCCGTCCTTGTCGAGTTTTCCAAATGATAGTTTGCATTTTAATATGTCCCTTATGGCGTTACAGGCTCAGTTTCAGAACAATTCCTTTAACGTTTCTGCACTGATACAGTCACCCTGGTTGGCATGGCCCATATCATCTAATGCATGCCAACTTCGCTTTCATGGCACAGTTCCTGGTTACATACAGGACAAGCCTGATCCAAGATTTACTGAAACTCGTACTGTGACCACGTATTCGGTTGGTAAATTATGTAAACAATGGTTACAACATTCGTCCCTAGACTCTGTTAAGAACCATTTATCCCTCCTATCAGGCACTATTGACTTATCTGACTTTATCTTGGGACCTCGTGGTCCCCGAATCGAAGAGATTCATTTATGAAGCGTATAATGAGCTCTGGAAGCTGTCACAAATGGAAGCTGCTTCCCGTCTTAGGGAAATAGACCAAGCAAATTTGGAAAAGGTGCTTGCTGTTGTTGACAATAGTATAAATACCCTGTCTTCCCAGCATTTACACATTAGAACAATATTGTATCCTCTGTTGTTGATATTGTACAAGATGATGTCTCTATGTTGTATCATGGTCAGAATCAGTTGTGTTCAGTGATGCAGTTTGCATGGACTTTGCAAACCCTTAAGTTGGGTAAAGTTCCTTGGAATTTGTTAAACACCACTGCCCTCTTTCTGCCTTTTAATTTGACTGACAAACAGCAGTTCATGTCCATGAAAGATGCATCGTACACTTTGTTACATATTGAAAAAGTGGATCCTTTACCATTCTCTGTAGCGGAACTAGATTCTGCGGTGTGGCTAGTTCATGGGGTTATAGCTTTACCTTTTTCCCTGTTTGAATTCGGTTCGTGCATGAAACATTATCCTGTAGGCCGTTTCCAGCCTTTGGGTAGTGCTTTCCTGCATGAACTTTGGTCCTTGCCTTTCATGTATAAATGCCTTAGAGACGGCAAGGAGGTATTTCTTACGGGGGAGTCTTGTGATTCAACTGTGGGTCATTCGCTTATTTGTAAACATATTAAATTGCACGGAGCTTGTAGCGCTTCAGTTCCAAATCTTGCATGTGTGCTAAAGGGTATTCCTGCTCCTGCTATTTCTCCTACTTTTACTTTGCTTACCAACGGTAGCTATTTGCTTTTAAATAACGAAGACTGTTGTGGCCTACAGGCTGGCATTCCGTATATTGTTACAGTCTCACACAGAGTTGTCTGCTGCAAGAATGTGCTTTTTCCTCCCCCTCACGACATCGTTGATAGCTCTATTTGGCCTTCCATTCCTACCACGGAGGCAGATTTCAATAAGTTGAGCAGAATAAAGGCCCTATTATTGAATGAGGAGGTTATGCTCACATCCGCCCGGGAGACATTCATTCTCCAGGTGGCGAGCACCCACAGTGAAATACAGGCCCTTTGAACACTGACCTCCCCCAACATTTTGGGGAGTTAATTCATCGTATTTTTAACGCATCAAACACTGAGGGTCTGGTGCACTTTTTAAGGTTGTGGGGTCTGGCCTCGTGTCCACCTTTTCAAACTATTTTCGGTGTGATACCGGCATTCATACATTCTATTTTTTCTAGCGTCTTTGGTGGTTTCCCATTAATCCTCGCTTTGGCGGCTGGTGTCTTGCTGTTGGTCTGTTTTCTGCGCAATGGCTGCACACCACTGGGCCCTTCTCGATCCCGAACGCTCCAACTGCTCCGTGAGCGACTTCTGGTTGGCTTCGATGTTCTGCCCTTGGCAACTATCAGTGTGTCCTACACCCTTTCCTTTCGCTTTGCGTATTTCACTTGCGTGCAACCTGTGATGTCTTGCATCCGCTGTCCGTTTACATGGACCATGGATTATTGCCTCTCCAACTCGTCATTGTCGGTCCCGGATTTTGTTCGGTTGGTGGGTCCCTTAGAGGCCCATGAACGGGACTGTTCCGCTGCTGGCTTTATGATGCCGTGCGGCTGCACTGGGGATTTTGGCACAATGGGATATCTGGGCGGCTGCTCAGAATCTCCTACAACAAAGTTATATTGAATATCACGCAAGCTGTCCCGCATTGCTTTTGGATGCTCCATACTCTGAGGAACATTCCTGCAGCTTTGACCTGTTGGACTGGATGGCGTCTACGTTTTTGACGATTCCAATGATGTCCTTCTGGACGGTATAGCATTTTTCTGCTCTTCCACATTTTTGGATTGATTGACTTGCCGTTAGTTGTTAGTAGACCGCCTCTATTCTGCTCAGGTGTTTGGAACTCTGTCTTCATTTTCGTCGTGGCCGATGGACTGACCAGGGAGGGTGTCTTGTGGCTCATGGCCTGCCTGGCTATGTCTGGCGCAGGCCTGGCTGCCATGATGACTTTTTGCGCACGTTACTCTTAGACTGTTGTTCTGTCGCCCTCTGCTACTGCCAAGTTATTTTACAACTGTCTGCATTTTCTGTTTCTCACCTTTTCTCCTATTCCCTTTGTGGGCTCAGTCTGAACAACAGTTACAAGGTCGAATAACAAATCCCTGGTTCCTACTGATTTGGCCCGTCCTCGCACCTAGACATAACACTTGTACAGCTGCCATTGAGAAATTAGTGTGCTTTTAATAATGCGCTCGCTTGCTCTAAGATAGCACTTGGAGACGACCTTTCCAGAGAGAAGAGCTGTGATTGTTTGCTGATGTAGTTTTGCATCAAGAGACTGGAGGTATGGGGGTTCGCTAGTCAAAGCCCAAAGGTCTTCTATTATTATAATAAACTGGCTTCTAGCACGGGAGGGTGGTAATGTTAGTTAGACATATATCCACTGCTTTATGAGATGCTTTCCCGTTCGTATTCTATGGAGTAGTAACTATGCTGATTATATCATTCTTATGTATTATGCTATTAGTACTGACACGTGTACTGTATCTAAGGGCACGTAAGTTGAAATAAATATTTTGAACTATACAGTGTCTCTTCTTACGCATGTTGTGGACAGGTACGAGAGTGACGAAAGAGTGTTCTTGCCTCTGCGAGTCCTGAGAGAGAGATACCGTGTTCTGGGTTGTCTAATCATTGGTACATTAGTGCTAATGGGACGCTAAGGCTAGTTGGGTTGGGGTTTTGGGTGCTAAGGTTTATGGTTGGCTCACCACTATATTCCGAGGTACTATTATCCTGTGCATAGCTCTGTATGTGCAGAAACCTTATGACAGTGGAATATATAGATTGAATCTTTTCCTGGAAAAAAGTTGACAAATCCCTACATAAAACAGCTGAAGGCACAATCTTGCTCAAAGTGGCCTCAGGTTTCATAAAATCTTGAACAATCTTAAATATTTCTTTAGGAGAATTATCCGAATCTTTAATTTGTTTGGCTAGATGATTCTTAATAGCCAAGCGTTTAAGAACATGGAATTTTTTTGTGCAGCTTTATAAGTGCTCTTCGCATCCGAATTATACGTTTTCCGCCAAATACGCTCCAGTTTTTTGCATATGCTTTTTTCAGACTGGAGCTCTGACGAGAACCAAGGAGCGGAAGGCTTTTTCCTAGCAAGTTTCGACATTTTCATGGGGGCGATGGCGTCCAGAGAAGAAGTAACCCATTCATTAAATGAGGTTGCATCTAAGCTGGGATTGCCCGTGAGCTGGAGAGGGATGTCACGCAGGACCGGGCCCATGGTCTCAATAGATACTCTCCTCCAATTTCTCTTCTTTTCAAACTCTGGTCTCATCCTGTGTGTCCCACCGTGCCTGGACAAACTAAAAGGGACTAACCAGTGGTCTGACCACGTCAAAGGCAGAGGAACCTCCACTCTGATGGTGGGGTCGTTAGAGAAAATAAGGTCCAACATATGACCAGCGCAGTGTGTGGCAGACATAACCTGCTGAATCAAGTTTAATCCACCCAGCATCTCAGTCACTTGGAGCGCCAAGGCACAATCCTGCCTGTCCATATGGACATTAAAATCGCCCAAAACCGTAAAGTTGGCATATCTTAATGAGAGGTCGGCAATAATGTCCCCTAATTTTAAAAGGTTGGCAACTACGGAGCTCGGGGTCGATAAACCAACATGCCCGCAATGGTCTGTCCTAGAGAGGTTTGAATAGAAAAGGACATAGCCTCAGTAGTGCCAATATTCTCAATTTTTTACAACAGATATCCCACTTATCATTAAAAATAATCGCAAGACCTCCTCCTCGCCTGCTGTCTGCTCGATTCACCTTGGAGATCTTAAAACCAGCGGGTAGTGCCAGAGCGATATCAGGGTAAGAGGTGTCTGTAAGCCAAGTTTCTGTCAGAAACATAAGGTCCCAGCGATTGAGCTCGAGGGAAAGCCACATGTCCTCTGAGTGTTTGGGGAGAGATCTGCAGTTAACCAGGCAGGCTCTTATAGTAGGCTTATTGGCGTCAGTCTCAGAAGTCGGAGACTTAACACCGCCTGCCTCTGCCTCCTGTAGCCCCTCCAATCCCCCAATCACAAAGGAGCAGGTATTACATTGAAAGCCCTGGTCCCGGTTTATCAGGCAAAGGTCAGGGTAAGTAGAATGGGTGCATTGCCCCACGTTATAGTCCAAGAGCTGTTTTCTAGACCAGTAAATTCTTACCCCAGATCCATTTTGAGCAGTATAGCTGGCGCTGGCCGCGTTAAGGTCGCGGACGGGCGCAGACGGGCGCAGACGGGCTTGCCTTAGGCGCGCCAGCGGCGCGCCAGCGGCGCGCCCGCTGCGCGCCGCGCAGCAACCCGATTTGTAGTCACCATGAGATAGCAACCAGACCGCGTCCGTCCCAAAATATGGCGGCATCGGGGTGAGTAAAATTCTATGAGCAGGGTTCGAATCCTCCTCCCGCTGTTTAAGTGCGCCAGCAATAAAATGCCCCCTCAAATTCAGCACAGTACAAGTAAATAGCACAACAAGTAGCAAATTTTTAAAAATACAGCGAACTGCTAAAAGCATTTAAAAGATGCCCAGAACAAGAGAAATAGCAGCAGGTTAGTTACAACAAGACAGAGTATCAACTCTGATTACGAGTCCGTGCAGCGCTCGCGCGAGCAACCCGATTTGTAGTCACCATGAGATAGCAACTAGACCGCGTCCGTCCCAAAATATGGCGGCGTCGGGGTGAGTAAAATTCTATGAGCAGGGTTCGAATCCTCCTCCCCCGCTGTTTAAGTGCGCCAGCAATAAAATGCCCCCTCAAATTCAGCACAGTACAAGTAAATAGCACAACAAGTAGCAAATTTTTAAAAAATACAGCGAACTGCTAAAAGCATTTAAAAGATGCCCAGAACAAGAGAAATAGCAGCAGGTTAGTTACAACAAGACAGAGTATCAACTCTGATTACGAGTCCGTGCGCGCTCGCGCAGCAACCCGATTTGTAGTCACCTTGAGATAGCAACTAGACCGCGTCCGTCCCAAAATATGGCGGCGTCGGGGTGAGTAAAATTCTATGAGCAGGGTTCGAATCCTCCTCCCGCACACAAACTTCGAACCCCTTTGGTCCTATTGTGCGTGATGCCACCTTGAACTTGGGCCTCCAGCTGAGGGTGCTGTCGTGGAACATTGCCGGTATCAAAAATAAACTTCAAAATCCTGACTGGATACAATTTGTACAAAATCATGACGTGTGTATGTTTCAGGAGACTTGGGCTAGAGAGGACTCTGTCATGAGGGGCTTTGCAACTTTTAATGTGCTAGCAACTATGGGAGGCAGAGGTAGACCATCGGGAGGGTTAGGCACGTGGGTCGCTACACATCTGGACTGTACTGTTGAACAGCTGAACACCTCCTCAGATGATATCCAGTGCACCCTCCTTACTTTTAATGCTGGGATTAAAATTGCATTTATTAACATCTATTCCCGTCCGGTAACCTTTGCCCAGGAATCCCAGACCATAGATATGCTTGCCACATTCATTGAGCTAGTTCCCCCGAATACTAGGATGGTGATAGGAGGTGATTTTAATTGCCAGTTTGAGCCCCTAGCCCTCCCTACTGACTCTTCGTTCACTACTGAGGATTCCCTTTGGCTAATTCCTGAACCGCAGATTCCTCTGGTAAGAGCTTGGACTCCCTTGGTATTACAGATTAATGCAGTCACACTAACTCATGCACTGAGGGCATGTAATGGTCGTATTAAGTCAGACCAACCAGGAAAACCTACTTTTAATAGACCAGGGCAAGCATCTCTATTGGACTATATTCTGGTGGAAGCAAGTATATGGCATTGGGTAGTTGACTTCGCTGTCTGACCAAGACATGACAGCGACCACAACGCTCTGGTACTCGATCTTAAGCTCCCGGAACCTTATAGTCCACCAATCTCTAGCCCCTCTCTGGTACCAATCTATCTTTAGACAATAACAGAAGGAGAATTAGGTGGGAAACCCTGAAACAGTCCCCAGGCAAGGCTGCTGCCCTGTATTCCCTAATTATTCCACCTTTATTGGCAATGGAGAAGGCTGCACAGATTCCCATCTCTCCTGGTACTATCGCTCAACTTACGGCTATCCATGCGGACTTGACCACTAGCCTGACCAACATTTTTAATCCTCTGATACATTCTAAAGGCAAGAGGACACCTAAATCCACTTGGTTTAACAACTCCTGCCGAATGGCAAAGGGTGCCCTCATTGACGCCATAAAATTAAAAGACAGATCACTGATAAAAACTAGGAGGGCCTTGTACAGTGAGTCTAAAGTTAGCCAAAACGGAGTGGGAGTCTGAAAGATGGGATGCAATTAAACAGGCTCTCACTAATAGAGACATGAGGGCGTTTTGGACCTTGGTTCGAACAGTAAGTTCCTCAGAGAGCTCACCTATTGAGCCGAATATTGCTGACTGCTTGGAAACTTCATTTCCAATCGTTGTATTCTACACAGGACATTATAGAGCCCATAGGGGGAATTGTGCCAACTGTTGTGGGGGATCCCTCGTAGACGATGTAGGGTTTACTCTGACTGAAGTGCTGAGTGCAATTGGGAAGCTTCCCCTTGGAAAGGCCCCTGGATTAGATAAGATTCCCGGGATCTTTTTCGGGATCAGCCCAATATCTGGGGTCTTTATTTATGTGTAATATTTAATGCCATATTTAATGGCATGAAAATCCCGGATACTTGGTTAGGGGCAGAAATCTTCCCAGTATACAAGAAGGGTTCTCCCCTCCTGGCCACTAATTACAGGCCAATAAGCCTGATTGACGTAACTCAGAAGTTGTTTGCCAGGATTGTCTTGGAGCGCCTTCAGTCCTGGGTGGACGAGCGGGAGATTCTGAGTGTGTACCAGGCAGGCTTTCGTAAAAATATTTCTACCATTGACCAAATCTTTAGGCTCCAATTACTATATTGGAAGACGGTGACTATAGAGGGTGGGAGCCTCTATTTGATCTTCGTTGATTTAAAAACAGCCTTTGATTTGGTGCCTCGTGTCAAACTTTGGGCAGTTTTAGAGCAACTGGGCATTCCGCCCTATTGCTATCTTTGATCAAGCGTTTGCACACTGGAAATTTGCCCAGGTGAGATATGGGAAATTTGGGGAATTGACCCCACGCTTCCCAGTGAATAGGGGTGTAAGGCAGGGGTGTGTTCTGGCCCCCACACTGTTCTGTCTTTTTATTAATGCCCTGGTGGACCAATTAAATGAGGTAGTCAACATTGATGCCCCAAAGCTCGCCCGTGGCAAGGTGCCAGCAATGATGTTTGCGGATCGACACCTTGTTACTATCTAAATCGCCCATGGGCATCCAAAGGACCCTTGACAGCTTCTCTTTATTTTGCAAAAATAGGGGCTTAGAGATTAACACACTAAAAACCAAGTATATGGTATTTAATCCTAGTAAAACATCTCGCCCTAATCCTACCTTAAATGGTATCCAGCTAGAGAGGGTAGCTGTCTTTGACTATCTGGGTGTTACGCTGACGGAAACCTTTGGGTGGGGCCCACAGCAAAACAAGGCAGGTTTAAGGTTAGCACAGACGGCCCGGGGAATAGCAAAATTATACAGGAACTCAAAATCTAGACAACCGGGTCCGTTGACTGAGATATATAAAGTTCAAATCAGGAGTGCTATAATGTATGGGGCAGAACTATGGGGACACCTCCCAGTAGGTGGACTGGTTAAAACCGAGAACAAGTTTATGAGACAGCTCTTGGGCCTACCACAAAGCACTCCTCTTATCCCCCTTCGTATGGACCTCGGGATTAGACCCATAGATGAGGAGATCGGACTGCGACCCTTGACTTTCTGGCGTAGACTATGGGCGACGCCCGAGTTAATAGCCTACCAGTCGGAACTCAAGGCGATCTTGGGGCTCCCAGGGGTGGGAAAACTATCTTGGTTCGCATACATAAAAGACCTGTGCATTAGACTAGGCCGGCCGAACCTATGGACCCACCCTGAGGAAGTGTCCCCGACAATATCACGGCTTGATCTAGTCAAAACTTACAGACAGTTTAGACTGGCTGAAATTAAAGGGAGTATAAAATCAGGCCGTTTAACCTCGGACTTCCTCAATTTTAAAGATCAGTATTTATTTGAGGTCTTCCTTGATGATGTTCATCCGTTTATGGCAAGGAAACTCTATGTCCAGTTTAGATTGGGTTGCTTGCTCGGTCCATGCATTTATAAATAAATGGTCAAAAACTTCCCCTATTGGATGTCCTGCCTGCAATAGCCAAGAAGAGACACCTATTCATGTTTTCTTCTTTTGTCCAGGATACAATATACCCAGGAGGTATTGGCTCTTGCCAATATGCAGGAACCTGGGGTATAGACAGTCACAGGAGGCCTTTAGAGTTTTGAGAACCGATACTCATCCCCGATTGTTTTTGCTGTGTCCCGTTTTCTTAATTCTATGTGGCATAGGCGCAGCAAGTTTTTAACCTCCCCTCGCACATGATAAATGTTCCCTTCCAATTTCCTACTGTTTTGATCTTACTAATACATGAAATCTTTGTCTAATTCGCTTTTTTAAATTTTAATATTTTTTTAACTGCCATGAAATTTGTTCAGTTTACTGTACATGGTTATACTCTGTAATGTTTATTGATGTTTTTATTGTTCAAATTCAGTGATGTATGTATTTTATTTTTTGCTTTTATGGTCTACAAAGATCGAAATAAAGCTTGGAAATGGTAAATGGCTAATACCAGAATGCACTGGAACATTGGCTCATGGAGGCACAAGTACACGCCCACTGGGGCGGGAAATATAATACATTTTAACAGGTGTTCCACATTTTGGTTGCTGTGTTCCTTATCGTTTGGCTCGTGAACAAGGACGGAGTGTCTGAAACGCGTAGAGCCGCTGGAGAAAGGATTAAAAGCTAGAAGCTGTTTTTGCTGCAACCCTCAGCCATAGAGGTTAACTTTCCTTGGGGGCGTCCTCACTGGGGCAACCTGTGTGTTTTTGGATATATATATATACTTCCTCCCAAAAGTTCACAAAGGGATTACTCCTATCCCTGGGAGGCCTATCATATCTGCTAGAAAGAGTTTGCAAGAATCAATGTCTAAATATGTAGACTATTTCTTACAGGAGTTTTTCGTCAGTCTTCCGTCTTTCATCAAAGATACTTGTGACTTCATCAGAAAGTTGAAAGTGGTAAAATGGAAAGAAGATTATCTTTTTAGTGATGGATATTTCTTCCTTATATACTAGCATTAACCACTCAGACGGGATCACAGCTGTTCAATTTTTTCTTGATCAAAGATCAATTCATTTGTACGAACATAACCGTATGCTTCTGTCTATGATTGAACTCTGTCTGAACAATAATTTATTTTTGTTTAACAGGGATTTGTATCACCAACTGAGAGGCGTGGCTATGGGGGCATGCTTCTCCCCCAGTTATGCGTGCCTTCACGTTGGCTGGTGGGAGGAGCATGTCCTCAGAGCCCAACACAAGTCGATATGGTATGCACATGTTGTGCATTGGTGGCGTTACATCGATGATGTGTTCACAATATGGAAAGGCACTAGAGAAGAGGCAGAACAGTTTGTAGCGTCTATTAATGTCAACAACTTAAATTTGAATTTTACAGCTTCTATCAGTGATCAGTGTGTTGAGTTTCTGGATGTGCAGATTTATATTGATAAAGGCGATATCCACACTAAACTCCACCGTAAAACAACAGCTGGTAATTCAATATTACACGCAAGTAGTGCACACCCCCGGCATTTAATACGTAGCATTCCCTATGGGGAATTCTTGAGAATTCGGCGCATTTGCAGCTCTGATTTTGATCTCGAGCAGTGCCAATCTGAAGCAGTCAATCGCTTCATTGCCCGGGGGTATAACCACTCTACTGTTATCAATGCCTTGTCTAGAGCCAATTCTCACACTAGAGAACATTGCTTGTCATCTAACAACACCACGATTAAAGGCCCCAATGTCACACTTAGTGCTGTTTCCCTTTCTGATAACAGTCTAGAAATTAGACTCATTACCACTTTCAGCAGGCAGGAAAGACGGATACGGAGCATTGTCAATTCTCACTGGCCAATAGTCTTGACTGACATTACCTTAGGCCAAATCCTCCCCAAACAACCCTCTATCACTTTCAGGCGTGCCACATCCATGAGAGACTCACTAGTTAAAACCAGTCCTGAGCTCACCCCCACACAAACTTGGCTATCCAATAAAACAGGATTCTTTAAGTGCAATTCCTGTCGTGCTTGCAAATTCGGTGTTAACACCTCCGAATACACAACTGCATTTAATTCTAGACCTATCAAAATCAAGGGACATTATACGTGTCGCACTGAATTTGCAGTGTATATTTTAGAATGTTCCTGTGGTCTAAAATATGTAGGCAGCACTAAGCTCCAAGTATTTTACAACACTTGAGGGCAGTGGTGAACTCAGACCCCAACTATCCTGTAGCCCGCCATTTTAAGTTAGTTCACAATAACAATTTGAATGAACTTAAATATTTTGTTATTGAAGGGGTTCCTATATCACGTCGAGGAGGCAATCGTGAAAACGCCTCAGGCAACTATAGTCCCATTTTATCTTAACACTCGATACTAAAATGCCAAATGGACTCAACACAAGTGAGGATTTGCACAATTTCTTATAAAGACCATTTTTATCAACTGGTTTTATAATATGATTGTTGCTATAAAGGAGTGTCATGTCTGTGTATTTCTTTTACCATTCTCTCCCCGTTGTGTTGGTTCATTACATGTACTCTGGAATTGATATTTACATCGATTATCAGGCATTTCAGTCCTGCTCTAAGGAATTGGTTTGCTTTGCATGATTTAATATGAGGATTTGTATATAAGCTTCTGGGCAGCTTCATGTTGTTATGATGTTTTTTTATCCATTTAAGTAACAACTTAGCACTTTAACTTTTAGCACTTTATGGTTCTTGCACTAGCACTTTATGTTTTAGGCTCATTGACTATTAGAAGAAAGGGTCTTTTATTGCTGCTTATATCTTTTTCATAATATTGTCCTTATATATATAGATATAGATATAGATATAGATAGATAGATAGATAGATAGATAGACAGATATATAGATATAATATTCCCCTGACATGCTACAGATTACTCTGATATATTATGCCCCTAAAATGTTGCAGATAACCTTAGATATATTATGCCCCTGACATATTGCAGATTACTTTATAGATATTACACCCCTAACATGCTGCAGATTATTCTGATATATTATGTCCCTGACATATTACGTTACTTTAAATATATTACACCCTGACATGCTGTGATTACTCTGATGTAATATGCCCCTGACATACTGCAGATTACTTTACATTATGCTGCTTGAATGATGCAGATTACTCTGAAATATAATGCCCCTGACTTGCTGCAGATTACTCTGATATGTTACGCTCTTAACATGCTGCACATTACTTTGATATATTATGACCCTGACATGATGCAGACTACTCTAATATATTATGCTCCTGACATGTTGCAGAATACTTTAGAAATATTACACCCCGGTATGATTCTGATTACTCTGATATATTATTCCACTGATATGCTGAAGATCACTCTGATATACTATGCCCCTCAGGTTACTCTCATAGATTATGTTCCTGACATGTTGCAGATTACTTTAGATATGTTAAGCTCCTGACGTACTGCAGATTACTTTCGATATATCATACCTCTGATATGCTGCAGATTAGTTTAGATGTATTATGCTCCTGACATCTGAAGATTACTCATACATAATATGCCCCTGATATGCTGTAAATTACTCTGATATATTAATCACATTACGTGCTGCAGATTACTTTAGATATATGATGCCCCAGACATGTTGCAGATTACTTTAGATATATGATGCCCCAGACATGTTGCAGATTACTTTAGATATATGATGCCCCAGACATGCTGTAGATTACTTTAGATATATGATGCCCCAGACATGTTGCAGATTACTTTGTTATATTATGCCCCATAAATGTGGCAAATTATTCAGATATATTACAGACCTGACATGACGCAGGCTATTTTAGATACTTTATGCCCTGATATGTTGTAGATCACTCTAATATTTTATGCCCCATACATACTGCAGCTTACTAGATATATTATGCCTGTGACATATTGCAGATTACTCTGATATCTTATTCCGCTGACATGCTGCAGATGACTTTAGATATATTATGCTCTGAACACGCTGCAGAATACTCTAATAAATTCTGATCCTAATATTCTGTAAATTACTCTGATATATTATGCCTCTAACATGCTGCAGATCACTCTGATATATTATGCCTCTAACATGCTGCAGATCACTCTGATATATTATGCCTCTAACATGCTGCAGATTACTTTAGACATATTATGGCCCTAATGCTGCAAATTATGCTAGTATATTATGCCTCTTCTGCCCCTGCCATGCTGTAGATTACTTTGCTATATTGTGCCCCTGACATGCTGCAGCTTACTTTAATATATTCTGTAAATTATTCTGATATATTATGCACATAACATTCTGCCAATCACTCTGATATATTATGTCCCCAACATGCTGCAGATTACTTTGCTATATTGTGCCCCTGACATGCTGCAGATTACTCTAGCATATTATGGCCCTAACATGCTGCAGATTACTTTGCTATATTGTGCCCCTGACATGCTGCAGATTACTCTAGCATATTATGGCCCTAACATGCTGCAGATTATGTTGGTATATTATGCTCCTTCTGCCCCTGGCATGCTGCAGATTAGACTGATATATTATGCCCTGAAGTGCCGCATGTTCCTCCGATACATTATGCCCCTGACATGCTGCAGATTACTCTAGCATATTATGGCCCTAACATGCTGCAGATTACTTTGCTATATTGTGCCCCTGACATGCTGCAGATTACTCTAGCATATTATGGCCTCTAACATGCTGCAGATTACTTTGCTATATTGTGCCCCTGACATGCTGCAGATTACTCTAGCATATTATGGCCCTAACATACTGCAGATTATGTTGGTATATTATGCTCCTTCTGCCCCTGGCATGCTGCAGATTAGACTGATATATTATGCCCTGAAGTGCCGCATGTTCCTCCGATACATTATGCCCCTGACATGCTGCAGATTACTCTAGCATATTATGGCCCTAACATGCTGCAGATTACTTTGCTATATTGTGCCCCTGACATGCTGCAGATTACTCTAGCATATTATGGCCCTAACATACTGCAGATTATGTTGGTATATTATGCTCCTTCTGCCCCTGGCATGCTGCAGATTAGACTGATATATTATGCCCTGAAGTGCCGCATGTTCCTCCGATACATTATGCCCCTGACATGCTGCAGATTACTCTAGCATATTATGGCCCTAACATGCTGCAGATTACTTTGCTATATTGTGCCCCTGACATGCTGCAGATTACTCTAGCATATTATGGCCCTAACATGCTGCAGATTACTTTGCTATATTGTGCCCCTGACATGCTGTATATTACTCTAGCATATTATGGCCCTAACATACTGCACATTATGTTGGTATATTATGCTCCTTCTGCCCCTGGCATGCTGCAGATTAGACTGATATATTATGCCCTGAAGTGCCGCATGTTCCTCCGATACATTATGCCCCTGACATGTTGCAGATCATGGGGAATATTTATGAGAGGTTGTCGTCATGCTTGCACCATGCAGCGCTACGACAGATTTATGAAGCCACACAAAGCCACATTGCATGGCTCTCAGTGGCTGCATAAATCTGGTGCAGGGCAATGCAGTGCAAATCGCTGCGTTGCCTTACTCTGCCCTGGGTAGGCGTTCCATGGGCGTTGCGTTGGGTGTTCCCACGCAACTCTCATGGGTTTTGACACATTCCCAGATTTAGAAGGACTTGTAAACCTGGGAATGTGCCAAAATCATATGCCTTCCCAGGGGAGGCGCAGCGAGGAGAAATATGTTTCAGGAATGTTTTTGTGCAGGAAGTTGTTCCTTCCTGCACAAAAACAATCCTGCCTACAACAAAGGCACACTTGCACCATGGTGCAAGGGTGCCTGCTTTGAGGCTAGGCTGCCAAAACTGGGCTAGCGCAAGGGAAGAGGACAGGAATGCGCGGTATTGGATAAATACGGCGCATTCCTGCCCTTGCCCTTTGACGCAGGACAGCGCAGCAAGATGACTTGCTGCGCTGCCCTGCGCCACAATCTACATCAATATGCCCCTATGTTTTTTTTATAACACATGGAATTCCACAATCCCTATATAACTACCTGTCTCTAATTTCAATATAATAGGTGACTTGTGACACAGCAAGTCACTATTATAAGGAAATGACGTCAGAACTCAGCTGTGATAAATTATTACAATTGAGTTCTGACATCACAGTGCCAGCTGCCAGAACCAGCAGCTGAAGAGAAAGGTAGGTCAGGCTATGGGGCATAATTAAAACAGCTGTTTAAATGAAACATTGCTTTTCCTTCTTCTGCTCTGTTTATTATTTGCACTCATCGGGTAATTATAGAACAGTTAGACTCTTGCTGCATGTTTCTGAGCCACTACACATCTTTTTTGTTTTTGTTTTGAAAAGCCATATAAGAAACTAATTCTAATATCTTTTTGTAACAAATATATAACAGCTTTTTTGATGTGTTTAATTTTGCTCTTGAGATTCTATTTTTATTCCTCATGTTTGCAAACATGCTCTTTCATATGAAGGATTTTTGTGGATTGTGGGTGTGACCATGTATTATAAGGAATAAAGTACTCCCAGATGTACATGATAAGTATATTACAAGTCAACTCAAAGTTCCATATCCTTTTAAAGGAAATCGGCCTTGTTCCGCTTTGGTCATGGAACTTCAATTGACTTACAATATACGGCAGGCAGGACTTTTTTACCGTATATATTACTTGGATCCATTTTTTTTTTTTTTTAGAGCTATATAGCGCGAACTAGACCCGAGAAATCGGGGATCAGAGCACTTTACATGAGCACCAGTTTCGTTACAGATGGACACATTCATTTTTGTTAGGCACGGGGAGATTAAGTGATTTGCCCAGAATCAAAGGATGTTGAACGTCGTTGCAGAGACTCGAACCCGGTTCCCCATCTTCAAGGTCGACCGCTCTAGCCGTAAGGCTACATCCTCTCCTCAATTCATGGGCATAGCTGTCAATAGTGTGATGGGTTAAGGGGCACCGGGGCTCAGTGGCCCGATGCGTGCGCTGAACCTTGGCTATTATTCAAGTATGGTGCTACCCAGCCTGCAGTTTGCGGGTCCATCTAATCTTCCTGCACTCGGACCCTTGGCACTCCTGCTCCGACATTGCATGGCAGGTAGCGTGCCAGCCTGGCTGCCTGACTCTGACATCACAGGAAGATGGCGAGGCCTCTTTCAAGGATACATCCAGTTTCTTTGACCCTGGCACTCACCTGTGGGGCAGAGCATGGCTTAGACCCTGCCTCTTATTCACTGTGGTGGCTCTTCCTGGATGGAGGTCGGAGGAGTAAGGAGTGTAACGCAGGCCCCTGCAGCCCCTGAGGAGCAGGGGGGCCCCAACCCTTCAGGGGCCCCCATTCAGCCCAAGGCCAATGGACATCTGTGAGATATGTGAGACTCAGGGGACCCTCATCACATTAGGCTGGGGGCCCCATCGCTTTGAGCTATGCCACTGCGAGGGTTATCCTACCCTGAACCTACTGCAGGCTCACCCAGGCATGGACTCCGCTGTGCACACTTGTGCTTAAGTGCAGCGCTCCTTACCGGAAATGTGTCTTGCCCAGAGAGGTGAGTGCGTCTGTAGCTGATGCCAAGCTCCCTTCCTGCACTTGGCTTCCCCTTGAGTGCCTTCGCCTCAGTCTGCCTGAATTATTTATTGTTTTTTTAATCTCTGGGTTTGTAATGTGTGTTTACGACCTCCTGGGTATCCGTGGGTATGGAGCCACAAAGCCTTACGGTTTGGGCCTTCTCTGACACCTTGCCAACCAGAAGCTGCGTGTGTGGCCATCCAGAGAGTGACCGAAAGGCCAGGGACTAACTAGCAAACTCCAGCCACATTGGGAAAGAGTTAGTCACGTAGCAGAGGAACCTAATATCTGACTGACCCTCCCCAACACTGCAGTCCTTTCGAGGCATGATGGAAAAGTGCCTTGACGCCTTCGGGAAATTGTTTGCGCTCTACAAATCTTTTTCATTCATTCATTCATTCAGGCATCAACCTGTTGAGAAACCACCAAGTACCCAAATGGGCTGGAAATCCTTATTTAATGTGTCAGCTTCTGATCATAGGCACAACAAAATGGGCGAAATAAACATTGAAGGCACAGATAATGCATTTGGCAAAATCGGATGTGCGTTCGTCACAGAATACATGCCCCTTTAAGGATATTGAGGGGGTTGGGGAGAGATGGGTTAAAACATGGGCACTCCCAAACATTTTTCCAGGAGCCAAAATTTATTTTTGTGGTGTGACCCAGGGTAGTTTTCATGCCAGAATAGAAGAGTGGGTCAGGGAAGGGGGTGTAAGGTAGGCATAGGAAATGCAAAGCATATACATGGTTTGAACAGGGTGTCATGGACTTATTTTGAGAGTTTCATTCCATATTGCCCTCGAAAGGAAGCCCTTAGTCTCATAGATTTGACAATATTGCGCTATATTGTATCTGAGTTGTCGCTATCCGTCTACCACACCCTGGGGTATGCCTTCCCTGCTTGCCATTGCTACCTTTAGCAAGCCAAGTGTGCAAAGGAAGTAACTTAATTACTGAATGGGAGTGAAATTGAATCTTAGGCCTCAACATCTCCTCATGAATTTAATCTCTTATATGTAAACATTAGGAGTGCTTAGAAACAGGCTTAGTTAACTTAGCAAGTGCTATACAAAATCTTTACCAAAGGCCCTCCCCCCTCAACAAGGTGTACTCTACACTGAGGTCGGCAGAACCAAACACCCAACTTCCACTGCCAGACGTGGGACAGTGAGAAAGTTCTAGCCTTGGCACTAGAAGACTTGATGTTATATCCTGGCTTTTATCACTCTGCACAAACATGCTGGTTGTGAACTCGATTTAAAGTCTGAGCAGGTTCCACCGTACACTGGCATTTTATTGGTGGGAGTAGTCCCCGAGTATCACCATTAGAACCGCTCACACGTCAGTTATGTGTACTGTAGAGACAAGGCATTTGTTTTTTATTAATCTCTGCCTACCATTGTGACAACGTGTGTGCTTTTCGGTAACCACTTTCTGACCATATTTTTTTAACAGAGATAGGAAACCCTTAAATCACATTAAGCAGTGGTAGTAAGTATATGATCAGAAAAGAGGACTGTAAATCCAACAATCATTTGAATTTACCCACAGGGGTGAGAATACCCAGGGTCATATTTACAAGGGAATGTCGGAGCTCTGCGCTGCGGCAAAATTTGAAGCGCTGCGCTCCACCATTTCCAAAACGCAGGGATGCGCTGTATTTACAACAATACGACCCACCCCTGTGTTTTCCCTAGCGCTGGTGCGAAAAATAGCTGCCTAGCACCAACACAGACACCCTTGCGCCATAGTACACGGGTGCTTGTGTTGTAGGGAATGATTGTTTATGTGCAGGAAGGTGTCCCGTCCTGCACATAAACAATCAATAATTGCAGTTTGCTCTTTCTATGTGTGCTGCATTCTGCAGCACACATAGAAAGAGCAAAAACGAGGAGAAATCAAAGTAACTCTACTGGCCTTTCCAAAGCAGCAGCAGGCTAGAATTTCTGATAGTTTTCCGGCTAGACTATTTCGAGATTGACACATTGCTGGGAATGCCCTTCTTGGCTCCTCTGATCACAAGGAGTGGGTGAGATAGCCTGCTGCTTTTTTAGTAGCCAAAGGGCGTGGGCTGCATCCACAGCTTGGGGAGCTGTTTTCATGTATGTATGTCCTTTGCTGTGTAAACTCAAGAGCATTTCATTGAGCCACAGAGTTGCCTTTGATCTATAACCACTTGTTTTGACGGGACTGCCCTTTCCCTGTGTACAGTCATGTTCCCCTGCCCTCAGTGCCCTACTGCATGTATCTGGTATTCAGATTTTTTAGGTCTAATTTTACTAAAATTATATGAATAATATGCTTACAGTGGCCTTCAGCTATTGCTCTTAATCTATTGGTCTGTTGTTGAGTCATTCATATTTTTCTTCCACCCACTACAGCACAAATCATGGGGTAATTGGTCAGCTCACTTTAGCCATTGGCTGACTTCATCTGAATATTGGCATTCTGTCCTTTCACAATGAGCACATCCACACAAAGTAGTTCTCTTAATGCCAGAGGTAGGAATGTGTACTTTTTAAGACCCAAAAATATTTTAGCTTTTCGGTGATTTTTTTATGTTTGACTTGGTCCCAGTAGTTCACCCAACAATAAAATTTTACAAAATCAATTATGGAAAAAACAAGCAATGGCAGAGCCACGCAGATGACCGCCAATGCACGTCCAATTGGCTTTACCAATCCTTGTTGATTTTGGCCCTAGCATCATACTCATCTAGTGTGTACACAATGGCCTGACCCTTGACATGAGTGAGGTTGTGGAACTCTAATGTGGCCTGGAGTCACGGACCAAACTTGCCATCAATATTTAAAATAAGCCCACACTTTCCTTTTATTCCATCGACCCTTCAAGTGGAGGGGCTTAAGAGCATACGCTCAAGATTAACGATTCATTCTCCTTCAGGAATTCTAATTTATCCATTGCCTGGGGATCTAGGAGAATTTATCAACGTCCTCTCAGAGACCATAGCACCTTTTGTCATCGAATTCACTAATTTTACTCTTATTGGAAATCTAAATATTTAACTCTACAATTTATGGCTTACCAGTTATAAAGCCCTCAATCAGGCCTTAAATGTTCTGGCTTAGAGCAAAGGGTACGCTCCCCCACTCGAACTGGAGCTAAATATTATATGCAAAACACACAAGATGATGGACGGAATGCTGCACATTGGCAAACATTCACCCCCAGTCACAGATCTGGGTTTAATCCATCGTTATTTTGCTTCACCACGCCACCCCAGTTCAGACATAGCCATATGCAAATCAGTCTTGACCCTGTGCCTCATGGGAACAGTCCAGACCGAACTGCCAAGCCATGTCTTCCCTGGACCGGAATCAAGCATCCTAGGACCGGTTTCAGGCTATCAGCCTTCATCAGCCAGGATAGCTTGACTCCAGTGGCGTAGTGAGCACGGGACCCACGTCTGGGCATACCCTTCCCACTTAGGGCGAAATGCAAAACACACAAGAAGATGGACGGAATGCTGCACATTGGCAAACATTCACCCCCAGTCACAGATCTGGGTTTAATCCATCGTTATTTTGCTTCACCACGCCACCCCAGTTCAGACATAGCCATATGCAAATCAGTCTTGACCCTGTGCCTCATGGGAACAGTCCAGACCGAACTGAATATTATATCCAATTTTTTATCAATCTTGACTTCCTTCTGGCCGTACTCCCATTCCAGTCTCTTGGACAGACCATTTAATTACACCTTTTACTATAGGTGTTAACCATCCATTAATAGATGGCGCCCTCACTCAAAAACTATGGGACAAAGTTAACTCTAACAACTTTTCTAAAGCTCTCACCCAAGAGAAGTTACAGCATTCAGCAAATATCAATAACTTAATGAACCTATAGAACTTGACCACTTCAGCTCTGGGCACTCTCACCCACTCTGTAGGCGCTCTCGTTCACGGAGTCCCTGAGATCAGCTTAGGCAAACTGTAAAAGGCTGAAATGAAAATGGTGGAATAATTATTACAATCATGCCAAATTCGATTTCAAAACCGCCTCAACCGATTACCATAAACGTAAGTGCTCTACACACTCTGAAGATTTCACTGAAAAAAATGAAATTTCTAACATTTCAACATGCAAAGTTTTTAACATCGTCAACAAACTGCTTAATCCCTCTCCACCCAGTCAAAGAATCCTTCCCTCTCTTAAATTATGTGAAGACCTTGACTCTTTTTTCCAGGCCACAATTGCCAAAAGTATGCACTGTTCCAGGAGCAGTCGTTGCTCGGAGACCCTACCATCTTTAATTCTACTATACCCTCTCCAGCTGATACCTTATTGATAGAATCCACCCCCTTACAGTATCTGATACCCTTAAGGCCATTTTCACCTGTGAATCAGGTTCACCGACCAACTCATGCCCACTGCAGATTTTGGCCTTTGGCGCTCAGACTATCAGCCCTATCTTAACCTCGGTGCTCAGCCTGTCGCTGTTATCAGCCACTACGGCTTGTCCTCTCCTTAAGAAACGTAATGATGACCCGACTTGTCTAAGTCATTACCATCCCATTTCTATTCTTCCCCTTCCAGTTAAGATGGAACATGTCAACACTCAATTTACAGATTATCTGGAGTTGTCTAATCTCCTCAGTCCTACACAATCTGGTTTTTGACCCAAATTAAGTAAGGAACCAGCTTTATTGGCAGGGACTGAAAATCTCAGAGCAATTCTAGATCAAGGATTATCAGCCGCACTGATATCATTAGAGCTGTTGGCAGCATTCAACGCGGTCTTCCATGCCATTCTCTTACAGAGAACGCACAACCTCGATATCTACGAGAACGCTATAAAATGGTTAGGCTATTTTTTGTTAGGCAGGACAATATCTGTGTCTCTCTCTTTGGCAGTTCTACGCCATCTAAAATCAGGGCGTCCGCTAGGGCTCCCTTTGAGACACATACTGTTTAGCATATATATGGCCCACTGTGCATCTTTAGTACAAGGCTTTAGATTTTTTTTTAAATTCCCAAAAATCTTTACTGAATTTTCAGAAACCTAAGACAGTAAATCATATACAACTAAAATGTCTGTATCCACAATATAGGTATTGTATATTTGTGAGTTATAAACATAGGGGTTTACGTCCTTGCGAGCTATATAATGCAATCTAATTAAGACATAGGCTGAACGCTGCATTTTAAATGGTTAGAGAGGCTGTAGTGTATAACACATCTTGAATTAACATAAGAGGAAAAAGAAAGAGGCACTTTAATATAACTTCAAAAACATACGTACTATTTACAAAGGAATCTTGTGTAGTAGGGGGCATTAGTAGAAAACAATTAGTAACTTAAAAAAGGGGAGCTCCATGGAATATCTTGGGGGCAGGGGGAGTAGTTGTACACTTGTTTAAAATGTGAGTTTAATTAAATATGGTACCTTGGGAGGAACTAGAGGTTTTGGTCCACGGGGTTGCGACTTGTAGAGTCATCCAAAGTCTGCCATACCGTTTGCGTAATTCTAGGATTTCCAGGTAGGGCCTCCTGGAAATTATGTGCCCTTCTTATTTAGGTGGTCCAGGCCCACCAGGTGAGAAGGGAGATGCGTATAAAAGATTTCCATTTAGTGAGAACAACTTTTGTTGCAAGGACTAACAGAGGATTAAGAAGTACCAGATCATTTGCATTAAGGATCTGTGTTAAAGGTGAGGGCCACGGGCCCAAAATAATGATCAGGAAATCCAGGGCGATCGTCGTTTTGAATTTTTTGTTAGTTGATCTGTGATCTTTCCCCAGTATGATCTGAGTTGAGTACAACTAAAGAACGTATGTTCTGCTGTTCTGGGAGCAGAGTTGCAGTTCCAGAAGACGTTTTCCCGATTAATCGAAGTTTGGCTACTTCGTCCGAAGTCTAGTGCAGTAGGTGCATCGAAAAAAATGTAGATAGTGTTATTGAGGGGATAATTTTATATCGAAATGCTTTGTGACAAATAGTGTTCCAGATTTCCAATGAATGAGGATCTATGTGTAAGGCGTCAAACTGTTCGGACAGCTGTAGTTGGATGGAGGTCAGGGTTTTTGATGTGGAGGTAGGTATAATTTTATATATTGTTGAGGCAACATGACTTGTTGAATAGCATAGTATAAGGAGAGAAATAATGTGTGGCTGCAAATGAACGTCGAGTGCAATCGTTGTCATACAAGTCTTTGAACAGGCATAGTCCTTTTCTGGCCCATGTTGAACCAAAATTAGAGATCATTTCTGCTTTAATCTTAGGGTTGTTCCATAGCAAGATGAACTAAGATTTAGTAATCGGATTAGGCATGTGTTTATCAAATGTTTTCCACAGTGTGATTGTATCTGTAAAAATTTGTCGTGAGTGTGGTATCGGATAACGGGACATGATGAAAATGAAAGAGATATGATAGCCAGAGTATAATGAGTGTTCCATGTCTAGCTTTTGGATTTAACATCATATCCTGTGCTGATGATAAACAGCTGATAGAAACTATCTCTGACAACTGGGCTCCCCCAGCTGAGGCTTTTACATCCTGTATGTCGAAGATAGCAAACTGGATGAGCAAAAACTGCCTCTTAAATAGTGTAAAGCTAGAGCTCGTGCCTGCTGGGAAACAACCTTCAGTTTGGTCCAATCTTTGGTTGCCACAGAGTTGGGGCTACCACCTGAACGCTCCTCTTCTTCTAGAAATGTTGGAATTTGCTTCCAATAAAAACTGTCCAGGACCAAATATCATCCATAACTGCGCCTTGTTTAGCTATGCTTAGAATTTTGAGAAAGACTCTCTCTTCTCTCTTAGTCCAAAAAACTGTAGTACACTCCATAACTATGTCAAGGCTTCAATACGGGAACTCCCTTGATTCAGGCTTGCCTAACTTTTTAATATTTTGACTTCAAATTGTTCAGAATGGAGCTGCTAGACTCATTTTGAACCTCTCCCCATCAACCTATATGTGTTCGTCTCAAAATCCAACACAGGTAGCCCATTCATAAAAGATGCCTGTTTAAGGCCAGTTGTTTTATTTTCAGAGCACTAATCAATTTGGGGCCAAAATAAATCAGCAATCTTCTATATCTCCTCCAGATCACTAGGATCAACAAACGCAAGTTACTTTGCAATCCCAAGATCGCGTGTACATGCCGAGGGGGTAAACCTTTGCTTTTACAAGCCTCTAAAATTTGGAATTAACTTTCTCTGGACCTCTGTCTCATTGAGTCTGAACCAGCCTTGAGGAAAAAGCTTAAAACTTGGCTATTCAGTCTGTAACGTGAAATCGCAGGATCTTATCCCATCTCTAGACTGACTGCTAGTGCAGGATGCACTGTGGGTGGGAGCTCCCTCTTTCATTTTACAGGTAGTGGACTACGGTCACTGCCACTGGCTGGGTAAGTAGAGGAGCGGTGGCAGCATACCGTGTTTTGTGAATCCGTCACCGTGATCAGACCTTTTTCTCTGTGTCATTGGACTGGAGTTGCTTCTATGCACTAACTTAGCTCCTACTGTTAACATCCCAAGTGCATATTGTGCATGTTTGTGTATGTGACCTGAATCGTACATGCATTGCCTGTATCAGTGAGCCAGAGTCATGGAGGCCTTGGGATTCATTTTGGATGCCCCTGGCCTGGTGCAAAAGACAGAGGTGAGGATGTTTTCCCAGACAGTGGAAGTGTATTGTTGACATCCCTGAAGCTGGAGGGAGGACTCCTGGGCAGTTAGGTGAGGGAAAAGGAGACAAGGCTCCTTTAGAAATTTGATTAGGGCTGAGAGGAGCTGCTGGTTAGTCTTCCTGCGGCACGTCCATTTGTTCGATGGTGGGGTGAACAGTGGGACTACAGTCTCTCTTGTTCATATTCAAAAGCATTCCTGAGGCTAGACCAGCATTTTGTCTTTCATCTGATCAAGCTTCAATGTGACTGATGACAGCCAGGTGCAGAGAGCCTACACCTCTTTGTGACTCTGTTGTGGGCGCTCCAGGCTGGTGATTATATTGCTGATGCGCAGCACTCTACACAAAGGCTGTGTCTGGAGAGCAGCCTTGAATGGAGACTCACCCTAAACCAGTTCTGAAAGTGCAGACAGTTGATCCATATTGACTGACTGCTTTGTATGTATAAAAGTGGTACCCACTCACCCACATGTTCCAGTTCCAAGCTCTGTGCGACCAGGGAAGGGAGTGGCCTGTAGAGTACTGAGAGAACTGGAGGATGGGCTGGCAGACATTTTTCCAGAGTTGAAGGGATATAACTTAAGTATATTCCTTGCTGCAAGAGCTGATCAGCTATGCTAAAGTACTTAGAAGCCAGCATGCCTGTTGAGAGAGGGAAGGAGTCTGTCAACCCTGCAGGAGGAGTGGCAGCACCATGCAATACCAGACCCGCTGAGACTCAGCACCCATCTGAGCACGCCTTCAAAAAATGGAGCAGCTGCAGATGCAACTGCAGACAAGGCATCACCTATAGAGGGCATGAGTCTGTCCAGCACCGCCCTCAACTTGTCAAAGTCTCAGCGAGTCTCCTCCAATAATGAAGAGTTGGTTTAACTGTAACGTCCCGCAGTTAAGCATTTGAGTGGATTGTTGAGTCACAGCACTGTCATTTCTTTTACGAAAAATTTAAAGAAAGAGGGGAAAATGAAGTACACACATAAATGAGGGCTAATTAGGAGATATTTTCCAAGCAGCAAGACAAGAAGAAGGGTTGAAAAAGTGTCCAGCATACTAGCATAAGTCTTCCAGTTGAGGAAGTCCAATAGGAAATACTGTTGCAGAAAAAGGAAGCAAAGATCAGGAAATAAAAGCTTGTAAAAGCGACTGAGGAATGCAACACAAAATAGGAACAAAAATGTTGCATGCATCAGACTCTGACCAGTGCCTCCTGATATATGGTCTAGGCAGGAAATGACATCTCAGGAAAATGGGTTGACACATTCTAGTACTGGGAAGCTCTGAAAACAATCACTGGATAAACGACCATCTTGGACAGGAATGGATTTAAGGTTAGCCACGCCTACTTTTCAGGAGAATGAAGTTGTCTTGATGTGGTAAGTGTAGGAAGAAGTCTCTTCTGTTTAACAACCTTCTTTGGCTTCCCACTTCAGCACTTCATCAACCAATTCTTCAGTGAGGCCCTTGCCCTGTGCATTGAACCTTCCAGTCTACCACTGCGAAGGAACACGAACGCTGGCTGAGAGGAAGTAACATCTTTACCATGCGCCAAGCATGAGGACCACAGTCCTGCTGCTTCCTTTCAATAGATGCCAGGATAAACCACCACGTCACAGCTCTGGGGAGTCTTGGCCCATGTGTAACGCCACCTGCCTTTCAGCTGGGCAGATAATCTGATCATACCTGGCCAGCCCCAGGGTGGAAAACCGCACCTTCGATGAAATGGCAGAATCAAGTCAACGTGCTATCTTATGTAGAAATGTCTGAGAAAGGTCTGCACTCATGGTAAACTGGTTCTCCTGCCTCTGTTGCCTCACAGAGTATTATATCAAGCTCACTACTCACTACTCACTAACCCCTCCTCCTTCCCCAAGTGACCCCCCTCCAACCTACCAGAGCCTAATCCCCTCCTTGTTCATTGTCTCCTGACCTACTTTTCCTCTCCCAGTTCCTGCACTTGACTACTTGTCTGACTCAGTCCTACTGACCTCCTACTTCCCTCCGCTCCTCCAAGTACCTACTGACTCATGGTGGCACTAAACCTCTCATGGTCTCTTACCCACACTACGATCAGTCGCCCACCTGTACATTCCACAAGCCCAACGTCTAGCACTTAATAATGAGACTTCAGCGCTCCTACAAGATCCAGCTTGCCGACTCCATTGAAAATGAAACCCTACCATACATAAGTGTAAGTGTAAGGATTTGTTTTACGCTACCCCATCAATCCACCATACACCTGAATTTCCCGGCCCAAAGAAGACTAAAATATACTAGGAGGGGCAGGTCATCCAAGGGAGAAGGCAAAACAGGTGACCTAAAATGGTTCATTAAGGCACTTTGGCAAACCGTGCTGCACAGCAGGCCAAGCCTAACATGCAATGGTGCTGTAGACTGTGCCATCTGTCCATATCACCATGGGATGAGAACTATGTGGCCTTGTAACACCAGCTGTCAAGTTAAAGGTCTAGCCTTTTGGAAATACCTCTCCTGTCTCAAGGTGTCTTGGGGACCTAGGCAAACACAAGGAGATGATGGACGGAGCGCTGAAACTTTTCAGACACTCACCCCCAGTCACAGATCTGGGTTGAATCCATCATCGTTCTTTAGCTCACTTCGCCACCCCAGTTCAGACACAGCTATATGCAAATCAGTCTTGACCCTGTGCCTCACGGGAACAGTCCAGTCCCACATGCCAAGCCATGTCTTCCCTGGACCGGAAACAAGCATCCTGGGACCGGTTTCGGGGTAACACCCTACATCAGCTAGGCTAGCTTGAATCCAGTGGCAAAGTGAGCCAGGGACCCAGGTCTGGGCATACCTTGCCAACTTAGGGCGAACAAAGCAAACACAAGGAGATGATGGACAGAGCGCTGAAACTTTTCAGACACTAACCCCCAGTCACAGATATGGGTTGAATCCATCATCGTTCTTTAGCTCACTTCGCCACCCCAGTTCAGACACAGCTATATGCAAATCAGTCTTGACCCTGTGCCTCATGGGAACAGTCCAGCCCGAACTGCCAAGCCATGTCTTCCCTGGACCGGAAACAAGCATCCTGGGACCGGTTTCATTCAAATTGTTCTTTTTGCATTTGTCACTCCAAACGGGACAGGTATGCCCAGACGTGGGTCACGTGCTCTCCATGCTACTGGAGTCAAGCTATCCTGGCTGATGAGGGGTGAAACCCCGAAACCGGTCCTAGGATGCTTGTTTCCAGTCCAGGGAGGACCTGTCTTGGAAGTTCGGGCTGGACTGTTCCCATGAGGCACAGGGTCAAGACTGATTTGCATATGGCTGGGTTCAAACTGGAATGGCATGGTGAGCAAAAAAACGATACATTTAGGCCCAGATCTCTGTACTGGGGTGAATGTATGATATTGTTCTGCATTCTGACCATCAATTGTTCTTTTTGCATTTGTCACCCCGAGTGGGACGGGTATGCCCAGACGTGGGTCCCGTGCTCTCCATGCCACTGGAGTCAAGCTATCCTGGCTGATTAGGGGTGAAACCCCGAAACCGGTCCTAGGATGCTCGTTTCCAGTCCAGGGAGGACCTGGCCTGGCGGTTCGGGCTGGACTGTTCCCATGAGGCACAGGGTCAAGACTGATTTGCATATGGCTGTGTTCAAACTGGAATGGCATGGTGAGCAAAAAACGATGGATTTAGGCCCAGATCTCTGTACTGGGGTGAATGTATGACATTGTTCTGCATTCTGTCCATCAATTGTTCTTTTTGTCTTGGGGACCTCACAGACAAAATTTCAACAGTGCAGATTACAAACCCCATTCAGGAGAAGGGACCAAGGGCCAGATGTACGAAAATGCAATTTTTCAATCTGCTAAATAACGACTCTATAGGAATTGCTATTTGCCCCTCCACTCTACGCTACTCCACTCCACAATACTTTACTCCACTCTACACTATGCCACTCAACCCCACTCCAAGACACTTTACTCCACTCCACTGTACTTCACTTCACTTCACTCCACTCCACTCTGACACTTTACTCCACTCTATGCCCCTCCACTCTACGCCACTCCACTCAACAACACTCTACTCCACAATATGACACTCTACAACACTCTACTCCACTCTATGACACTCATGCCACTCTACTCCACTCCACTCCACTCTACGTCACTCTACTCTACAACACTCTACTCCACTCAATGCTATTCCACTCTACTACACTATACCACACTATACCACTCCACTCTATGACAATCTACTCCGCTCTATGCCACTCTACTCTACTCTACGACACTCTACTCCACTCTATACAACTCCCTCTACGCCACAGCACTTTTCTTTATTCCATTTCATGCCAGTCCAGTCTGCTCTACGCCACTACATTCTATGACACTCTATGCCACTCCACTCTACGACACTACTCTACTTTATGACACTCTACTCCCCTCTAGCCACTCAACACTGCGACACTCTACTCCACTCCATGCCCTTCCACTCTACGACACTCTACTCCCTCCACAACACTCCTTGACACTCCAGAACACTCTATGTCACTCCATGCCACTCCACGACACTCCACAACAATCCACTCTAATCTACGCTACTCTATGCCATTCTACGCCACTATACACCACTCCACAACACTCTACGCCACTCCACTTTACTTCTCACCACTCCCTTTATGCCACTAACTTTTGGCTATGCTGAACAGTATCCACGCTGGTGTATAACATGGCTAAGCACATTGGCAAAGCCAATAGCTCTTGCATAGGCAAGGCCTATTGGCTTTGCCAATGCTTGTTGGTATTTGCAATCACTAATGACCTATTCCATAAATCTGAAGTAGAGGGGTGCACCTGTTGCTATGACTTGAGCTTCTGTAGATTCCATAACAGTAGTTTTTTCCATGTCATGACAGCAGGGGTGCATGTGCGAAGTCCTGCACACGCATGCGGATCAGGGCACGTGCGTCAGTGTGTTTTATTGGCCTTACCACAGCCTGAGAAGCCGCCACTTATTATAAAGTCGGCAAGATATGACCTTGGTGCCGAGGCTTTGAAGTTGATCTTGTCCGCATCCGAGGGCCCCACGCACTATAGTACTACAGTCCCTGTAGGTTTGCAAGGAGGCAGCGGCTTGGCAAGGCTGCCTTGTTGCCTGCTAGTCACAGCAGTTTACGTGCCTGCAGCAGACAATCATGACACATGTGTTGAACAGAAATAAAGAATCAGGAGAGGTGAAATGTACCTGCAGTCCCACCTGCTTTCCTTAGACAATGGACACAGCACAACACCGGTGGGTGTCACCAGGCAGTCAAGAGCTGTATCAGCTGCATTTAAAGGTAGCCTTGGTCATCAGCAGCTTTTGAATGATCGCTCGAAGTGAGCTCTCTTTGTTATAGATACTGTATGGAGAGGCCTTTCGCATGGACACTCTGTGAGTCTCAGGTGGAAAAAAGGGGGCCACGGAATCCATAACAGAAGCAGAACCAAAGATTGGTGTAATCCAAACTGTTCAATATCTGTCTCTTCAACTGCTCCAGAAGTGGTCTGCTGCTGAGCAACAGACACACTGCACATAAGACACCGGGGACACATGAGTGAATTGATATGTGCTGGTGATAGATCAGTACCACAGGTAACCTGAAACCATGTTAAAAGAGTAGTGACAGCAGTCCAGTCATTACATATGCTGTCTGCCCCCTCCTCAGTGGTGTCTCCCTGGAAAACATAGGTGGCTCATTTTCAAAATGAATTGTGTGAAACAAAATAAAGGGATCTGACCATGAAACGATCAATTCTGCTTCACCTGGTGGAGGTGAGAGGTCACAAAATGTTCCTTACTCTACCAAATACTGGTCGGGAGAATGGTTATTACATAGCTCTGCCAGTGCTTAATGGCCAGTTCAGTGCCCTGTCTACCCCTGACTATGAGAGGTTCATTCTTTGTCACGCAGGCAAAGCAAGGTTTCAATAAATCTATAGACACATTCCACACCTTCCTGTGTGGTCTGGTTAGCACTTGTGAGTTAGACAACACAGATGAGAAATCAATGCTCAAGTAATCCAAGGACGCCACTTGTCAAAATTAAAGAGAGAAATTCTGCACCAAGCAAAACAGAGACAGACGGAAACACCTTGATCAGCTGCAAGGCTGCAGAATCATTACACTTAATTGCTTTTGCATTCAAGTTACAAGGCAGCAGTGTGGAAAACATGCTTGAAGAATATGCAGATGTGTAGAGGGAAAAGAATCAAGTTGTATATAGATTAATCATTCCAACTTGTGGGCTGAGACACAGATGGAACCCTTTTCATTGTAAAAGGGCAGTTGGAGTAAGAGGTAAATGCCCAATTGGCAGCAGGCATCATCAGAAAGGTGGAGTGGCTCACTCCTTGGGCGTCTCCAATAGTAATAGCCCGAAAACCGAAACCCCGCCGGGCAAAGTGAGGATCTGCGTGGACAGGTAGATGACAAACATGGCCATAAAAAGAAAGCAACACATTAGCTCGACAATGGGTGGCATTATAATGGAAGTAAAGGGTGGCCATTAGTTCTCTTATATTAACTTAAAGGCTGGCTACTACCAACTATGACTCCATAAGGTATCAAGGTACAGCACCATATTCTCCTCTCAGGTATGTCTCAGCTTTGGCATCTCAAGTGCAGCACAGGGCTTCCAACAATGTGCTTGAGAGAGGCTCTCTGGTCTGCAGGAGCATTATATGTGAGTAACAATATTCTAGTCTACACAACACAGTAGAATAACACCACAGCTGCCTGCAAGCTATTCTGGAAAGAATGTGTGATAGTGGCCTCATGTGCCATCGAAAAAAGCGAGTTTCTCAAATCTGACATTGAACTTTTGGGTACTGATTCACATCTGAAAGAGTAGCCTCAGACCCCAAGAAGTTGAATAACATTAAGACTGCAGCAACACCACAAAACATATCTGAGGACCACATCTTCTTGGGCATGATAACATACTGTGGAAGGTTTATAAAACACCTAATGGCACTGACTTACCAGCACTGACGTGACTTACTAAAGGTGGATGCCACATGGGTGTGGTCGTGTAAACAGAAAGCAGTGTTTCAGAAAATGAAGGATGCATTGTTGGCAGAAAACATGATGAGGTTCTATGGTCTAAATAAACCCACTAAAATGGCAGTTGATGATAGTCCCTCATGGTTGCATGCAGTTTTACTCCAGGCTGATGAACAAAGAGCTCCTGTTTGTCTGTGCCAGCCGAGCCCTGATTGAAACTGAGTAGGGAAACGCACATTGAAAAGGAGGCCATAGCTTTCTTACAGAGCTGTAGGCACTTTAATGTATATCTCTATGGCGGCCATACTGTACCTTTGTTCTGGGACTGGCATTTAAGCCCCAAAAATTAAAAGGGGGCTACTGCAGTTGCAAGAAAATTCATTCGAAGTGGTGTATCAGCCTGGTCAGGGGAACCTGGGAAACTCTTGCACCACTCGCAGGTGGCAACTCAGGAAGAAATAGCACAGGCCACAGTACCGGTATAGCATATGAATTTGGTGGTCAGCGCAGTCACTACAGACCTCACACAATGCTATGGACAGCATCATGACAGCCCCACAAGGGGAAGAAGGTATGAACTTGGCAAAAGAAGCAATGCAAACAAGCAAAAGGCAAACTTTACTTAGCAAAATTTCATATTGAACACCTGAGGCCAAGATCCACTTTACACTATGTAAAATGTGAGTGATGAACGGTCTATAGACAATAGGAGCCTGTGGCGAGGGAATCCAATTGTTATGCCTTATTCATTCCTGCCTCTTGTACTGAGTTTGGCTCACAATGGACATCAGGGAATGGTGCCTTAGGCGAAAAGAATGGCTCCCTGAGCTAGACTGACAAGCTGAGAACATTGTGGAGAGCTGTCAACAGTGTTAAGCCACTGGGCCACCAGAATCGCCTGCACCTGACATTTTGGATGATGTACCAGCCACACCCTGGGTGTGTTTGAGTGCTGACTTTGCCATTCTGTTGGATGGTTGATATCTACTAATGTAAGTTGACGATTTCAGTGAGTATCCAGAGGTAGAAATAGTCCATTCGACATCAGATTACGAGGTGACACCAAAAACTGTAAAGACGTTAGTCACACATAAAATTCCCAAATAAAACTATATATTCGATTACTCCACATCTCAGAGAGAAAACTCATGCACAAGTGGCCCCAGGCAAATGGGGAGGCAGAACGATTTATTCAGACCTTCAACAAGGTTATACGCATCTACGCATTGGAAAGGGCCATGCAGAATGGGCCATCTACAAATTTCTCAGGGAAAACAGAAACAACTCGTTTTCCTAGTCAAAGAATTCACCAACGATGCTGCTGCTGGGGCGAAGTCTAGTTAGTAGCATTTACTCTTTGATATGACAAAACATAGACTACCTCAGTTTGGACATCTGGAAATGTCATAGATTTGCATAAAATTGCAGTTGATAACGATTGAGAAATAGTGCAAACTTCTTTGGATCCCGTGTAGGTCTCTCCTGTTGTGCTAGAGTTCTAATGGGTGTAATTGGAGAACAGGTATGCAAATAGAGCACAAGTATGCAAATAGAGCTTAGATTCTCATAACGCAGGTGGTAGGGCCCAAGGATCTGTATGCTTGGAATCTGTGTGTAGCTGCACTTGACTAGCTTCTTTTTTCAGTTTTGTGTGTGACACCTAGATCTTGTTTGACTGCTTTTAATTCTGATTGTAAAGCTTTGTTCTCAGATTTCACCAAACTGACCTTTCTGTTGTAATTAAAGTTACTACAATTCAAATTTGAGAGTTTAGGAATCCATCGCTCAGGTTGGATAGTACACGGGCTAGGCAGTGTGCCAGAATGCACCAACATGAAATCCATATCCAGGGGAGCGGCGTACTTTTTGGCACTTCTCCGTATCCATCACCAACCATATATAAGTAATATGTTAGTTAAGAGCAGATCCGGGAAAGGACAATGGGATAAGGGAGAGATAAATAAACATTGGATGTCACCACTCTGACTCGTCATTCTAGTGGTGCTGACATCTACTGGGTTGTAGTGGATATCTAAAGACACGATTAATATTTTAAATACCTTATCCCTGTATAGGGTCATCGAACACCTGCTATAATATAGAATACTATAGAGTGTCTCTATGCCACAGACTCTCTACGATATTGATGCAATTCTGGCATTCATGGAACTTAAACAGAGTTAATGCTTATGTAACTGATATTACTTGAATTTTGTTATAACTATGCTCTCTTGTCTGAATAAAGGCAACGGCCTTCTGTTTGTGGGAGTTCACCCTCTCTGGTCCTGATATACATTCAAGGTTGTTTCTTAAACAGTCATGTAGAGAAACATTCACCAAGAGTGTATAGTTCACACTGATAACATTGAATTACTTTACTAAGCACATACCACTGCCTTAAATACAATAAATACATTGTGAAACTATAAACAGTCTTTCAGGATGATGAGGATCCCCCTGTTCACCACACAGCTAAGTATGCAACTTGCAACAGAACATGCAGTTTATACTCCTTCAAGAATTATTGTTAAAATACTAAGTTTGTTTCCAAAGTCTGATTAACTTCCTTAGAATTCTCTGTATTTAAGTTCAACTTGAAACACACTTACAAAAACAAAACAAACAATCGCCAAGGTTTTCACATGTTTTGACTACAAGATCCTGGCTGCAGCAACAAGGTATATCTATTGTGTAACAAGGATTTTCTGGACCAAGAGGAACCTTATACTCAATGTCTTCAAAATAGCCACCAACATTTCCATAGATGGTAAGAGTACTGTGAATTCATGGGAAATGTAGCTTTTGAATTTACATTGAGCTGACTATACAGAGCGCGTTCTCCAAAGATGTGAACCCCTTTACAAGGTGGCACCAACATTACGAGTACACTGCCAACTTTTCCTTCCACATAATTAACTTAGTACTAATGAGATTGGAGTATTGTGTTCAGAGGGCACACACTCGTGAAAAAGGGAGTCCAGTGACACAGGTCATGGCATAGACTAACCAAACATTCTTTTCCTAATGCCCCTGAATGTCCTTGTCTGTAAAACTGTACAGGACCCAAAACTTAGAAGCAAGACCCCTCCTTCAACTTCACCACTAGATCTGTCAGTACTACAAGCACTTCAAACTAGCTCCATACAGAAATATGCTCAGCCTTCAAGGCACTCTGCATTGTCCACTGGGCCATTCAAAACAAGGGCCCAGTGTTCATCTAAACTAAGGTCCAAAGATATTCTAAAAAAGAGAACTCCATTCTAGAATAGCACCTTGGCTGATTATCTGCCCATCAAGAAGAAACACATAAGTGGAACCTCCTGCTCCACAAAAGCTGTACAATTATGGAATTCTCTCCCAGCAAAGATGAGAAACACTCAACGTCAACATGGGAGGAAGTACCAAACTAACTCTTCCATAATAAATGATGCCGAACCACAATCAACATCCAGATTAGTTTGCCCACGAGGAAGGTATAAACATCAAATGATTCCTTACCATTCCCACACACAAACTGGACTCTGTTCCTGCCCAAGGATGGTGGGAACGACCAAAACAAACAAACTCTTCCACCAAAACAATGATTTCCTCTAGTTCTGTTAAAATTCTTACCAGATCCACACAAAGGGGCATATTTACAACACAATGTCGGAAGGCAGAGCCGCGCCATATTTGGCAGGGCCGCTCTCCGACATCTTTAAAACTCAGGGATGTGCCGTAGAATACGCGCACCCCTGTGTTTTCACTAGCACTGGTGCAAAAAACCTGCCTAGCGCCAACGCAGACACCCTTGCGCCATGATGTAAGGGTGCCTGCGTTGCAGGGAATGATTGTTTATGTGCAGAAAGGTGTACCTTCCTGCACATAAACGATCCATAATGGCTATTTGTTACTTCTATGTGTGCTGCTTTCTGCAGCACACGTGGAAGTAGCCAATCGTCATTATTTAATGATTTTTATGTGCAGGAAGGGACACCTTCCTGCACATATACAATAATTAATGGTGTTTTCCTCATTCTATGTGTGCCGCACAATGCAGCACACATAGAAAAAGCTAAAACAAGGAGAAATAAAAGTATTTCTCTTTGTTGTGCCATTCTAATGCCTGCTTTTGTATGGCATTAGTTTTTGGTGCTGCCACAGATCCTTGTAAATCTGGGGCAGCGTCAAAAAGCAATGGGTGTTGCGGTGGAATGCCCACAGGAACACCTATTGCACGCCCCTGTGCTGTAGAGAACTGCGGCGGAAAGGGGCATATTTACAAGGTGCCGTTAAGCCATGTTAAGTGGCTTAGCGCCACCTTGTAAATATTGACAATGGCTCTACGCCACTGGAGCGTCAAAAAAAGTGACGCTCCAGTGGTGATAGGGGCTTGTCAATATGCCCCAAAAGGCTGCTAGAAAGGGGATATTCTCCAGTGCCATAGGAATGGGCGTTGGTGCTACAGAAATGCAACACAACATAGTATGCCAAGATGCACTAGTGCCACAGCAGTGCTTACTAAATTATCCAAGGATCTACCATACCTCAGTCAATGCTCAGTATATTACTCCAGGATGAGCCAGTTCCAGAACAATGCTTGCCTTACTACTACAGGATGCACCAATTACAGTTCAATGTTTTCTGTATTTCTACAGGCTGGACCAATTCCAGGACAGTGCTTCCCTATCGCTCCATGCTGCAATAATTCCAGTACAATGCTTCCTTATCGCTCCATGCTGCAATAATTCCAGGACAGTGATTCCCTATCGCTCCATGCTGCAATAATTCCAGGACAGTGATTCCCTATCGCTCCATGCTGCAATAATTCCAGGACAGTGATTCCCTATCGCTCCATGCTGCAATAATTCCAGTACAATGTTTCCTTATCGCTCCATGCTGCAATAATTCCAGGACAGTGATTCCCTATCGCTCCATGCTGCAATAATTCCAGGACAGTGATTCCCTATCGCTCCATGCTGCAATAATTCCAGTACAATGCTTCCTTATCGCTCCATGCTGCAATAATTCCAGGACAGTGATTCCCTATCGCTCCATGCTGCAATAATTCCAGGACAATGATTCCCATGTTACTCCCGGATTCTATCATTCCTGGACAGTCCTCGTTAAGTTACTCCAGAATACATCATCCCTCCATGACAGTGCTCATGAGATGCTCCAGGAAAATGCTCACCATATTACTACAGAGAGCACCAATCACAGGACAATGGTCATTTTATTTTCCAAAAACATTACTATTATGTTCAAGTGGGTGAACCAGAAGTAAGGTACATCAGAACAAGCCTACACTGAAAAGAAAGATATCATCAACCCAAATCTCTCCTTTCCACCTGAGTGTGAGATCTCAGATGCAAACTCCCCAAGGTCTGTTATTCTTTCTGTGAATGTGTCACGTCAATGTTGTTGTCTCTGCTTTCATGTCCCCTTCGTTCCCACTCAATCGAGCATTCTCAGAGTGATCATATTACTTGAGATCCTAATGTCCATTAAGGTTCTCCCTGTATGACCACAGGAATTCACCGTTCAATGCTCACCGTATTTCTACAGAATGCATCAGTTACAGGGTAATTCTCAGCAATGGTCGCCATGCTACTAGAGTGTTGTAGGAAAGTGGGTTTCTGTTGCAGTAACCCCCCCACTTTTTGCCAGAACTACTGATGCACTTTCACTTGATGTGCCCTGGGTCCCTGCCAATCAGGTTCCCAGGGCCTGTATTCTTTCCCCAAAACTAACCCAATTGCAATCTCTGGCCACAGGTCAGCCCCTGGTAAATGGTACCACAGGTACCCAGGGCATTGTGACCAGGGAAGACCTCTAAGGGCTACAGCATTTATTGTGCCACCCTTAGAGGCCCTGTACCTCTACACACACACACTGCCTTTGGAGGCTGCGTGTTTTGGTGCAGAACAAAGTGAAGAGTCGACATGGCACACACCTCTGCGTAATGTACATTGATAGTGGTGGGATGCACACCGGTGTACTCCATTATACAACCATGTTTGACTGCTTCAGACATATACAGGCGTGCACATATTCGTGTGATGGTGTAAGTTGTCAGCGGGGTGGTTTGACAGAAATTAATGTTTTAATGTATACAAGACTAATGGAAGATCTAGGCAGTTGATATAGATATCGTATTGCTCTGTAAATGAATAACAGTTCTCATGTTTTTATTTATTTTATTTATTTATTTTATTTAAGGGTTTTGTAGAGCGCCTGAATCACTCCCGAAGGGGTCTCTCTGCGCTGTAGCGGACCTACGGGCGGGCTATGGACAGATTAGAACAGGGAGGCTTTAAGAAGTTTCCTGAAACGTAGATAGTCCGGGCATTGTCGGAGCTGTAAGGGGAGCTCATTCCAGTATAGGGGGGCGAGGAGGGAAAAGGATTTCCCACCAAGTCTAGCTTTCCTGACCCTAGGGACCTGTAAGAGAAGTTTACTGCAGGATCTTAGGGTCCTATGCGGGGTATAAGGCTTGAGCTTGCTCGAGATGTAAGAGGGACCCTTTATATGGATAGCTCTGTAGACTATACAGCCTGCCTTAAACTTTATCCGCTTGCGGACTGGTAACCAGTGGAGTTTGCGTAGCAGCAGCAAGGAAGGGGTTCCAGGTGTAGAGTTCGTAATGAGCCGTGCAGCAGTGTTCTGGACCACCTGAAGCCTGTTTAGGGAAGACTCATTTGCAGAAAGCAGAAGAGCATTGCAATAATCAAGGTGGCCCAGGATCATACTCTGGATAAGAGTTTTCCGAGTGCAGTCTGGCAAGAAGGGGAAGACTCGACGTAACATGCCCAGCACATGAAAGCAATTGCTTGCAGTACGGGCGACATGCTCCTTCAGTGTAAGTGCCTGATCAAGATGAATGCCCAGATTCTTAACTGAGGTTTTGGGAGTGGGGGGTGGGCCAAGAGCGACCGGCCACCAATTCGGAGACCAGAGAAGAGGGGTATCTCCGAAGAGCATTATCTCAGTTTTCCCTGCATTTAATTGGAGAAAATTTCTCTTCATCCAATCTGATATAGCGGTCATTCCTTCAGCGAAGGATGACAAAGCATACGTTGAGGTCTTATCAAAGGTGACGAGAAGCTGAGTGTCATCAGCGTAAGAAATGGGCAGAAAACCATGAGACCTAAGCAAATGGGCCAAGGGAGCGATATAGATGTTAAATAGCGTAGGGCTTAAACACGAGCCCTGCGGGACACCCTTGGTCAATTCCGTGGTCTTGGAACGGAATAGGCCCAGGTTGACGGTCTGAGTACGAGATGACAAAAAGCTAGTCATCCACTGTAAGGCCGCTCCGTTGAGTCCAATCTCCCTCAGTCTCATAAGCATAATCTGGTGAGATATCGTGTCGAATGCAGCGGAGAGATCCAATAGCACAAGTATGGTGGAATGGCCACTATCAAGAGTCATTCTGATGTTATCCGTGACTTCTAATAGGGCCAATTCTGTGCTATGATTGGGCCTAAAACCTGATTGGGAAGGGTCTAGGCAGATGTTGGTTTCGACATAGGTTGAAAGATGTTGATTAATGTATTTTTCCAAGACTTTGCTAAGGTGAGGTAAGAGGGAGATGGGCCGAAGATTGGGCAGATCTGTCATAGAGGCCTTGGGGTTTTTTCGAATTGGAATGACCTGCGCCGCCTTCCAGGTTTGAGGGAGATAACCCTCTATCAGGGAGAGATTAAGGATGGTGCTTACAGGAGAAGAGAGTACATTTGCAAGGAGGGAAGCTACTTTTGCAGGTATAACATCTGAAGGGGAACCCGATTTGACCGAACGGAGTAAGTCAGCCGCCATCTCATTGGTCATGGGGGGGAAGCTGCTTAACGTTTGGGAAACTGAGGGAACCTCTGAGAAAAGGGAAGATGGAGTTATGGATTGTTTCTCGGCAAGAGCAATCTTATCATAAATTAGATCAATTTTATTGGTGAGATGCTGAGCGATGTTGTCGCATAGGGATTGCGAAGAAATCTCAGGTTTCTCACAAGCCCTCGGACTTGTGAAAGATTTTAGTATCTGAAATAAGGCTTTAGGCCTGTTTTCGGCAGTATTGAGTTGCTGGGCGATGAACTTTTTTCGTGCTCCTTTTATACTGCTGTGGTAAGAGGAGATGGCAGCCTTAAAAATTTCTTTATCTTTTAAATTATGTGACCTACGCCAACGTTTCTCCAAATTTTGACATTTTTGTTTTTCTATGCAAAATCGTAGTATAATATCCAGGCTGATGGTGTGTTTATGGATTTTTTAATAGATACCCCTGACGAAGGGAAATATCCCGAAATGCATTGGGTGAATTTTAAATAAAGTGGTGACATGCGGAAACATCTCCTGTTCATGAACATTTTTGAATTTAATATGGGAATGAGTAGAATAAATCGATGAAAAATGAAAAAGGTGAAAGGAGAAAAATGATTGAGTAAAAAAAGTGGATGAACTGAAGAATAGAAACATAAATTGATTTATTGGAGTCATTGGTAACGGATATGGCTGTGCAGCTGGAGAGGGATCGTAAAAGGTCCCCGTGTGTCTGTTTTATATTGCAAGCGCAATCGGGCGGAGCGCGAATCCAGCGTGCACGCCTGTATATGTCTGAAGCAGTCAAACATGGTTGTATAATGGAGTACACCGGTGTGCATCCCACCACTATCAATGTACATTGCATGAAATTTCCGTCCTAAACGATGAGATGCACCCAGGATTAAAGAGGAGTAATGAATGTTTAAAACAAACCGATAAAATTTGAACAGTCAATACCATATGAATAATGACCATCATCACAGGAGTTTTGCTTCCGGGCATGAGCGACCACCATGAGTATGGAAATAACACAAGGACTAAACTGATTGTCATGCTGAGATGATTTATGGAATACAATTTGTTTTAATATGAAAGGGGGATGTTAAAAATCTGCATGTGGATCTGTTTTTCAGAGAAACGCGGCTCGTGTTGTGTTAGTCACATATCGTCGAATCTTTATTTTGGGGTTGTAGCGTTGTGAAGTGTGAAATTCCAAGTAGGACCTACACAAATGGCATTCTGGGAAATGTAGTACCTATAGTGAAGTCATAACTCGAGGGCCAGCGTGGGACTGATCTAATCCGGTGCTGAGTTTATTGTTTACAATCGGACATGTGATTGCTCACCTGAGGGGAGTGGGAGGGGTCATAAATGATTGAGCAAGTTTAAATGTGTTGTAGCCACTACACGCAAAGATGTGCCGGGACACTTGATGAAAAATGAACGAGCTGAAAAGCGGGAATTGAGAGAGTTAAGATTTGCACTATGTATTTAGAGCACCATGTCACGGTAAGCGTGCTGTTAATCATTGTGAGTAAGAATAGTTCAAGAAAGGGCTAAGAGTGACACGGGGGTTAAGGCAATTTGAAGTAGTGAAGGCTTCATTTTTCTGTTTCGTCTGCCCTACGTACACTTTTTGACAAGGACACTTGATTAAATAAATTACATCTTGGTGTTACAATTCGTGTGATGGTGTAAGTTGTCAGCGGGGTGGTTTGACAGAAATTAATGTTTTAATGTATACAAGACTAATGGAAGATCTAGGCAGTTGATATAGATATCGTATTGCTCTGTAAATGAATAACAGCTCTCATGTTTTTGAATCGCAATTAGTAGTATAATATCCAGGCTGATGGTGTGTTTATGGATTTTTTTATAGATACCCCTGATGAAGGGAAATATCCCGAAATACATTGGGTGAATTTTAAATAAAGTGGTGACATGCGGAAACATCTCATGTTCATGAACATTTTTTAATTTAATATGGGAATGAGTAGAATAAATCGATGAAAAATAAAAAAGGTGAAAGGAGAAAAATGATTGAGTAAAAAAGTGGATGAACTGAAGAATAGAAACATAAATTGATTTATTGGATTCATTGGCAATGGATATGGCTGTGCAGCTGGAGAGGGATCGTAAAAGGTCCCCGTGTGTCTGTTTTACACACCTCTGTGTGCCATGCCTACAACCCACTGCCCTGGCATAGATCAGTCACCCCTCTAGCTGGGTGCACTATACCAGTGGTGAGGGTACAGGTGCATGAGCCCTGTACCCCTACAGTGTCTAAGTCCATTCTTAGCCATTGTAAGTGCAGTGCTGCCATTAAGAGTATATGGTGTTGGGAGTTTGTCATTACGAACTCCACAGCACCATAATGGCTACACTAAAAACTGAGAAGTTTGGTATCAAACTTCTCAGCACATTAAACCCACACTGATGCCAGTGTGGGATTTAATGAAAAATGCACACACAGGGCATCTTAGAGATGTCCCCTGAAAACTAACCCACCACTAGTGTCCAGGCTGAGTGGCTGCTTTCAGCTGCCACCACCAGACATGTTTCTGGACCCCTGGGTCAAGAGCCTGCTGCTCTCTGGGGCCTGAAACAATGCACATCCTGGGACGAGGTGCCAAGCCTCCTCCCCCAGGATGGGCATGGTTCAAGAAGGGGAAGCTTCAAAGGCTTGCCGCCTTTGTGAGCTTCCCCAGGCCACTTGCTGCTCTCAGCAACTGGTCCCCACTGGTTCTGACCCCCACTTTGGGCGGGAGAATCGGCGGGAAAAACAAGTGAGGAAGAGAGGTGTGCCCACCTCTGCCAACTTCACCCCTCAGGTGGGGGAGGCGAGGTGAAGCACAACTCTCAGTCCACGCCATCTTGAAGATGGGGGGACTCAGCCAACCAGGGACAGGCTCATGCCCCCCTCCCACTGGAGGGTGGCATAATAGGGGGTGTACCCACCCCAGGGAAGGGACCCATTGGTACTTGCCTTTTACCTACCTGTAACGCCCCTAAATCTAGTATTTAGTGGCACCCCTGAACTTGGCTTCCTCAGACAAGAACCTGCAACAAGAAAAGAAGAAGAAGGACCGAACAGCCGTGCCGAAGCTAACAAGAGGAAGACGCCCACTGACTTGGCCCCAGCCCTACCGGCCTGTCTCCACCTCGAACCTGCTCTTGCAAAATCCTGGTGTGTCCTGCAGCCAGCAACCTCGTAAACCCCGGAGGACCTGCCTGCCTTCAAGCACAAAGACTTTGTCACCCGTGAACACCGGATTTGTTCACCTGCAACCTCTGGCTCTGGCCGGACACCACGAATCCGCCCCACTCTGCACCCGCCGTCCACGGCCCGAGCTCGAGTGGGCAAACACCAGGAGGAGGTCACCCCGGCGATCCTGACCCGAGATCCGGCGACCCCTGACCTGCCTCAAGCCTCCAGCCGACGCCTGCAGTCTAAATCCAGAAGGCCCCCCTAACCGCGACCAGGAGCTGGTAAGAAAATCCGACCCCAAAAGGCACCCCTGCACCCAACGCCCCACAGCCTTGTGTGCCCAAACCGACGTTGCCTAACCAACCCCTAACTTCCCAACTTACCTCTCGAAGTGGTGGTCGCACCCAGAAGACCTTCGTCCCCAAGCCTGCAGTGTCTTTCAAAACCAGAGGTTCTCCATTGAAAACAATAGGGCGTCCGACATCGAAACAGCACTCTGCACCCGGCCGCCCTACTGCCGCTGAGGGTGCACCTTTGGTGCTACTTTGTTTCCCCATTTGCCCTGAGCTAAAGTCCAGGAGCTTTGCTCCCACAACCTAGTGGCCTGCTTGCCAGCAGCCACCAACCGGAGGCCCCCTATCCCCCATTGGATAACATTGGGCCTCAGCACTCTGCACCCGGCCGCCCTAGTGCCGCTCAGGGTGTAACTAGAGTGCATCCTTGACCCTGGTGGACCCCTGAGTCTACCCCCAGAACCTCAACTCCCACTACCAAATACTTACCTCAAAACCGATAACACTATTTTCCTCCGTAGGATAACATTGACTGTTTTTCTGTGAAAAGTTTCTAAGTGTGGAGTTTGAGAAACTAAAGAAATTCTTTAAAATTGCATAATCTAACAAAAACGATTTCACTTTCCTGTTTTCAGGAAATGTCCCAGAGTAGTATCTAGGTATACTACTCTGAGTAAGCCTAGTAATCTCAATAGTTACTGACCTGCTATTTTACTAAAAAGCCTATTCGTCTATGTACTGTATTTACTAAGTATTGCATTTCTCTGCATCCATACTGTAAATCAAATCAAAGTGCATATACCATTATCATTCAAACTGTATTTCAATTGCATTACTACTGTAAAGTACTTATTGCTTACCTGTGCCAGGCTTGCTTGGTTCTATAAAATAAAATAACTAAAAGAATATTTTTATACAAAAACAATTGGTCTGAAGTTCAGTCTTGGAGTGTGTGAATTCATTTGCTGATGGAGTGGGTACAACAAATGCTTAACACTGTCCTCTGATACTGCCTTATTGCTCGACCACACTACCACAAATAGAGAGTAAGGTTCTATCTAACTTTGCCTCTGCCTACCTTTGGGGTTCCACTGGACTCTGTGCACACTATACCTCACTTTGGTATAGTATATACAGAGCCAGCTTCCTACAAGTGTCAACCATCACAGGACAGTTCCCATATTACTACAGGGTGCATCCATTCCAGGACAATTCTCAGCAATGCTCGACGTGTTACTACAGTAATCACTGATCCCAGAACAGTTCTTCCCATATTACTACAGGATGCACCAATTCCAGTACAGTGCTTCCCATATGTTGGGATGGCAATATCCTCTGCATGGTGACTGGACATGTACGTAATGCTCTGAGTGCCCAACTACATGTGAGAATGCTAATGCTAGCCCGAATTTCTGGCCCTGGCATCATTCTAATCTAGCATGTGCGCAGAAGCTTAGGTCTGTCTCTGGTAATGCGAGATCCAAAATCTGTTGTGTTACCAGGAAGGACGCTCCAAGAGTGCCCTCATCGCAGACTATGCATAAAGGCGTGATGGCAGCACACCGGTCTTTTATGAATCTTTAGTAAGACAATATCTTTTCTCTCTGTCCTGAGAAAGCACAGTTACAGATTCCTCTTGTGTAACGTTCAATTATAGTGAGAATCCACACCTTGTGCTGACATTCTGTGTATAAGTTGACGATGTGTATTTACAGTGAGTGTGTAACACATGCGAGGTAGCAGGACTGTGTGTGTGTGTATGGGGGTATGCGTCGGAGTACTGGTTCCTGTGGGATCCATTCTGGATGGTCCCTGGTTTACCATGGCATAAGATGCAGGATGAAACAGCTTCCCCAGACAGTGGAAGTGTTTTGCCTACATCCATGTGGCCGTAGGTTACAGATCCAGGCACTGAAGTGAGGGAGGATGGAGACATGGATGCCTTTAGAAATTCAATTAAGGCCTTGCTAGCAAAAGGCTGCTGATTCTTTTTTCTGAGCCTAGCCATTTGGTAGATGGTAGGAGTGAGGCTGGGACTTTAGTTTCTGTTGATAAAGGTGAGGAAGTTTGACATTAAAGCTTTGTGTAACTTTTAAACTTAGTGGTACTTGTTGAGAGGAAGAGGATCTGTAGTGCATATGGGAATGATTTGGTTGAGTGCCGTGAGTGATTAAGACATCATTAGTGACAGTTTCTCCAAGGATAGTCTTTACCCTACTGGTTTTGTAGTGCCCTGTCACCTTGGTGTGAGGGACCTTTCTCATTTTTTATTGATCCTACTCATTATTGCCCACAGTACAAAAGATGCATTTACAACATGGTGATTGTCCACCCACACTATCTCTCAAAGGGATGTTGTGTAAAATTTAGAATACCAAAATGTAGAAATAAGAAAGTCGTAGCTAACACGTATGTCTTTAAAAACACAAAAATGTAGAGATAGTCAAATATTTACCACTGCAATTGTGAATGCTAAACAGATATACATCTACTGATACACAAAACCCAGTGACTACATCACTAACCCTAACTCTAACCTTTTTCCCCTTACGCCATATTGTCTCTACCATATTAAAGCGGGTATCCTCATGCCACCCCTTGGCACCTTTCTTTTACACTGTCTTCTTAATTCCACCTTTCATTGTTTTAACCCAAGCCCATACCCTAAACCAATCCTAACCTTCTCCATCACATATGAAGAAATAGCGCAGGCAATCGATGCCCTGAGTGGCATCTGGATGGTCTCACTGGTCTCTTTGACAATGTTTACAAACATATATTGTCTCCGCACCTCCAAGAGGTGTATGTGGAATCCCTCAAGTGTGCATTCTACACCCCACTCTTTGAGAGGCCGTCATCACCCTCTTATTGAAACTTGGTAAGCCAGCGCATCTCTGCACCTGCTACAGACCACTGTCCCTCTTAAATTACAATAATAAAATATTGGCTAAAGTCATTGCCACGCACCTTTCCCTGCTGATGGAGCAAATAATCTCTCCCATGCAGACTGGCTTCATCCCGCATCGCTCCACTGCTATCAACCTCTGCACTATGTTTGCCGTATTGAATCACATTTTTCCGACCCTCCCGGCTGCAGTCGCCCTTCTGGATGCTGAGAAGGCGTTTGATTTGCTGGCATGGCTGATCCTGCGGGTGACACTGGCCAAGATTGGGGTGCCTAACGGCTTACGCGACCTCATCATGCTCCTATACACTGGCCCTGCAGCACAGCTGCAAGTGAATGGCATGCTCACGGAAGCCTTCCTGATGACCAGAGGAACACACCAGGGCTGTCCCATCTCACCCTTGCTCTTTGTTATTGCCTTGGGCCTACTGGTCAGGCAACTGCAGGGACGTCAGATATAGAGATGGCTCTGGTTTTGAAATGGTCCACTCCTGAATGTGGATGACATTTTGCTGTTTGTATGAGACCTTTGCACACACCTCCTTCCTCTCATATGTGAGATTATATGCTTTGGTCATCTCCCTGGCCTATCCATAAACTGGGGTAAGTCAGAACTTTTTATGCTTACTGATGCTACTGTTCCCTGTGACCTGGAGTACCCCCTCTGTTGGAGCACGGACTTCCCCAAATATCCAGGTACTGTTCTACACTGACAGAAGGTTGAGGTCATATACCAAAACTATCGCCCTACCATTGACAATCTCACCGCACAAGTGGAGCGATGGATCAAATTGCCATTGTCCATCGCGGGACAAATTGCTATAATCAAGATGATGGTCCTCCCACACTTCCTATATCTCTTCTTAAATATCCCTATTGCACTGACCAACAATTTCTTTGCCGCCCTCTGCAGCCTCCTGATGCGTCTTGCTTGGGCGGGCCATCGCCCCGGAATTCGATGGAAGGCATTGACTCTTCCATACGAACGCGGCGGCTTCGGTGTCCCGGACTTTCACTTATACTATTTAGTGGCACAATCCCACTACGCCTACTATTGGTACCACCCAGACACCAGACTCTGCTACCTGAAGGCAGAAAGGGAGCAGGCACAGGACCTCTCCTTGTCCTCTCTCCTTCCCTGGGTCTCCCACGCAACCCTACTGATATACAAACCTTTCCACCACCTGCTGTACTTGGTCTAGGCTCCGACGCTATCTGGGAGGCAGGTTATTGTATTCCCCCTACCTGCCCCTCACCAACAAACCATGCCTCTCTCTGACTCAGTAGAGGCTGGTACAGCGCACCCTGCTGGCTCACCAATTGCACACTGTATGAGATCTCTTTGCAAATGGTAGGGCGATCGCCCGTCCTACACCTGCCCCTCAGGAAGGCCCTGCACCCATGGATAAATTTGTCTTGCACCTCTTGAATAGCACCCTGTGTGACACCCTGCCCACATACCCTGAAGAACCTGCTAATTCCCTCCCTGACTTTAGTGATATCCACCACAGACAGTGGCAGATTGGTTTTTCAACTCTACCACACCTGCCTGGCACTAAGGAAGGCAGGTACAGAGAACTCCAGGGCCGCATGGGAGCATGATTTGGGTCATTCCATTCCGGATAACACCTGGCACTATTGTTGCATGCAGACTAAATTAATATCTAACAACCACAGACACAAATTGCTCCATTATATATATCTACAACGCGCATACAGCATGCCAAAAGCTCTAGCTAGGCTGGATCCCACGAGATCGCATCAATGTCCCAAGTGTGATGCCAACCATCCCAATTTTGTACATCTTACTTGGAAGTGTACTGTTATCCTGGCATTCTGGGGGGCTGTTTTGCTTTGATTTCAACCATGATTGATCATGCAGTTGACCCTGACCCATTTGTAGCATTGTTGAGATATGTTAAACCCTTGAATCCGGGTCTGCAATGATTCACAGCCATAGAGCTGTTGCTGGCCAAGCGACGAATGGCCCTTTATTGGGGCAGTAGCAGGGTCCATACTACTGATGCCTGGCTAAAAGACATGACATTTTGCAATACTAACAGCAAAATGTATGCCTCCCTACCCTACAACCTCTAAGTTCCAGACCTAAAGATATCTGGCAACCCCTATGGGACTACCTATTAACACTGGAACCTGATGACACTGCTGCGTGAACATTGCTGCCCGTTTCATTTCTCGTTGTGTATACCGCTGTCTGTTTATATGCATATAAGTATGTATAATCCTTCTATCCTTTACTACTTGCAGCCTCAGAATTAATGCATCTCTCCTTCCAGCCTCCACTCGATTACCGAATTCGCTTCTACATTCCAGTCTTACCCGTTTTTTCTATGATGAGTGAGCATACATTGTCCTTTTCTGATTTGTACATCATTGTTTGTTCTTATGTTGGAAAATGATAAATAAAATAAATAAACTATCCTAACCTTTACCTCAAACCTTATTCTAACACCAACCCTAATCCTGATCCGAATATTACCTCGGACCTCAACCCTAACCATAACACCTTCTTTCAGACCATCCATTAGCCTAACTCTGACCCAATTCCAAAAGTTAACCAAACTCGAACCCACTGCTGATCATACCCTTATCCTGATCCTAATACTAACTCTGACTTCAACCCTAACCATAACACCTTTGTTAGTCTAACTCTGAGCCAATTGCTAAAGTTAACTAAACTCGAACCCACTGCTGATCGTAACCCTATTGGTTCCCTAACCTTAACATCTATTCCTTACCTTAATCTCAGTCTTTAACCCTAGCCTGTAAACATAACCGAAGACCTCTCCCTAACCTTCGCCCCAACCCTAACCCATGCGTTCTCTTTACAATTTCTTTCTAAACTTTTTCAAATATAAAGCACTTTTTTGTAGTGTAATTTTCATTTTAGTCTCTATTTATTGTGTTACCTTTTTCATTCAAGTTTTTACTGCACACCACGAAAGGCCATGGAGGCGGAACTCTAGCCTTCCTCAAACAAAATAAAACTATCTAGTGCCCCTAAGAAGAGAGCCAATCTCTGCCCTCTTGTTCCTTCGTTGCTATCCATGGAGAGCTACATTTACCGGTGATCAATAACTGAAGCTTCTTTTAATGTTAGATGAAGGTTTAGATCAGGAGGGGAATCCACCATTAGAAATGTATCCACCACCACTCTTCCAACGTGAGAGGAAATCCTGCAGACAAATCTTTCACCGGATTTAGCCGTTCCTTCAGAAATAAAAGTATTTCCTATCACAATTTGATTGAAAATAAGGCCGTGAGTCTCTTTGCCTTAAGATCCTTTCTCCTCCAAAAAAGACAAAATCACATTTCAGAGCTGTAAGCCACACTTGGCAGATTTCCACCCCAGACCCACTTAGTGCTGCTCTAAGGACAGACGTCGCTTCCCAGCCTTTCAACTGCAGATGACTGCACGGTCTGCTTTCAGAAGATGCCAACAGCCGTGCCATGCCCCGGGGACAGCAGTCTGTGAGATGCCAAGGGCACCGGCACTGTGAGCTATCTGTGGAAGTCTTCTGAGAATGAGCCTGCAGAGAGCACCAGCAGTGCCAATTGAATCATTACGAATGCAAGACTATTAGACTCCAGAGCTCCCAGATGACAGAGCTCACTTGGCAGCTCCGCGCTAATGAGGGCACGAGGCGCATGAGAGATCCAACAACAGCATTACCCCACCAGTAGTATGTCCCTCGGAGGACGCCATGCCATCTCCAAGACTGCCCAGGGTCTACTTCTGAAGTCAGAATCCTCTGAAGTATCACTGGAAACTGAACACTTGAAAGGGTGAAGCCAAGGCATGGCTCCCCCGAAGAAGCCTTCGTGTATGATATGCTTATTCGGGAACATGCTTAATCTATGTTAAACTGAACAAGAAACATCATGCAAAGGGGAGGTTATCTATTCCACCTCCGACCAGCAACTACCCCCTCTGGCACATGCCTCCAATTGAAATTGGACCCTTGACATTTTGGGTGTAATCCACAATATTGTTTATGAATTGTTTTTTTCTGGTGCTAGTTTAGGCGGAATGTTACATTGAGGATGATTGAACAGCATGCATTTGGGGACAAGTCTCCTACTGCTGCAGTTAGTTGTTGCTTCTCCTGGTTCCATCTAAACATATTTAGAAAACATAACAAGGAAATCCAGGTGCAACATGAACTTTCTACTGAAAGTCATAAGAGCAGAAACCTATTTTGTGTAAGCTTTGAAACAGAAAATGAGTCATTCTGTGACCCAAAAAGAAAACGAACCCTGTAATAGTGACTCAGTAGATAGCTCACTCAGATTGAAGAGTTGAGCCATTTCTTCAGGTGATTCCCTGTGTTTGATTTGTAAAGACAGGTGTTATGTAAACAAACTACAGTGATATGTGTGCTGGTTGTGTCTGTGATCAGGCTTGACTCCGCGTGTCCTATGATTCTTCCCAGTAGATGATGACCACCGAAGGAGCCAATGAAAATGCGGCATACTACCTTGCACACCTATTTGATAAATATTATCTTAGGAGCGGGGAACGTTCAAGTAGGTGGGGATGGGTTTAGTCAGAGGACCAGAGGTCCAGCTGCAATGCACCCAGGGTCACCGTCTACCTGGGAGTGCCTACTCCCACGGATAATGCTGCTGTTGCAAATCGGACCCTTGGAATGTTGGGTGTAATTCACAATATTTATTGTAAGATTGTACTTTTCAAGGTATTTTTTTATGTGTAAGGTTACATGAAGCTTAACTGCTGCATTCGTTTTGGTGATTAGACCGCCTCCATGTTTTATGTCCTAATTATTGAGGTCACACTGATAATGATAAGCAGATACAACAAGCTTTATGTGTTGAAAAATCATGCTTAAATTGAGTAATAACTTTAAATTATGCATTAGCTATAGGACAAAGAATTTAGGAATTGTAATTTCTTAGGCAATTTCTCCATATCAAAAAGGTTGCACGTAAGTCTTCTCATGTTGATGTTCAGCCCTCTTAGGTTGGTCCCTTGTCCTCTGGTTAGAGTGGGGTGGGGCTGAGACACACATACGCACAAAGAAAAATATGGGGACCCCCATAGCTAAATTAGTGAGGCCATCGGACTAAAGAAGGACAAAAATAGCAAGGAAGATTTTGAAGCCCCTGCGTGGTCCCTAAAAATGTCCCCACTGGGGGATAAGGGATGAAATTATGAGACCTACAGCACCATCATGCTACAACATCAGGAGAAGGCGCACGCCTACTCCACAGATCCTGTAGTCTGTTTCTTGTTTTCGGTTGTTTACTGAAAAGAAATCTTTAGATGAGTTCTAAAGATTTCAGAACTTCCCGGTCATCTTAGGGAAACAATCTTGTCTAGCTGGTAGTTTTGAACTGATCTGTATCCGTCTGAATGATAGGAAGCATCAGTGGAAGGATCAGTGAAGCAACAGATAGTGGCCATGCCACAGACACTCTAGCATGTTGTAGGGTTAAAGCTTCACCTGAACTCCAATGAAGAAAATCCTCTTTTCAAAAGAGGAATCTATTACTCTAGTATCTGATGTGTCTGGTAAGTGGTAAAAAGTCATTGGTGCCTCATAGGAGCTTCAAAAGCCACTCAGTTTCATAGCTGCCAAGATTTCAGATTGCTAATGTGTGACATTTTCATAATTTCAGTATACTTACGAGTGATATTCATCGACTATGACACTTTCTCGCAAGCAAAATCAAGCAATGAAGACGAGGGAAACATATAAATATCCAAACATTACACCCATTTGAGCAACGAGAAACTCTAAGAAGAACTTAAAACTGCTGCAAAGCACCAGAAATGGATGTGCACTAACTTCGCAGGAGGGCCTCGTAGTGATAAATGAATGCCAAATTGTTGGTAAGATTTGAAGTAAAAGAGCTAGTGAAGAGCTGCAGATCCCAGACCCCAACTAACAAACAGACAATATTCTAAACTGCTGAGCATAGTCTAGTACAGAACTGTGTTTCTGTTTAATAAAGCCCATAAATGCTTGACTTCGGAGATCAGTGTAAATCAGCATTTAACCCTCTGCGCTACTTTATAATGAATGCTGATATCTCTCCACAGGAAACATTATTCACCCATTATTTTGACATTTTTATTGTTGGCTGAAAACTCCTGGACACAAGGAATTCAGCCCACTGTCAGGTGGTTTTAAGCCCATGTTATTTATATAAGTACAAGTTCCATGAGTAACAAAAAGGATCTCTGTGAGAAAAGTAACTCACAGTTATCTGACCTTAAAAATACAGTTTGCGAATATGCAGTATGGATCATGGAACAAAGTACACGTTCTGACTTTACAGCAGAGATTAACCCTTTGTGCTTGTAAATCATGGCGAGTCAACTGCCAGTAGACGAAAACTCCAACCTTAACAGGAACATTTATAATCAACCCAGCAGGGTTTCATTTTTGACACTTACCAACAGTGTCGGTTCCTCTGCTATGGCGGAGGAGAGTCACCTCAGGCCATCTCAGGCCGGCCTACTCAGGCCGGCCAAACCAACATACGCACTGAGCTGTCTCCAACCCAGCTGCATTGTTGGGTTGGAGGCAGCAAAGCACAGGCTCCCAGTCTCTCTGTGAGCACAAATTCACAGCGCTCCGGCCAATCCTGATGCTGCTTTCAAACGTAAGAGTAGCGGCAGGATTGGACGCAGGGCAGCCTGGGATCTTGTGCTGCAGCATGGAACTCGAGCAGAAGAGCAGCGGTCCTGCGTCAGGTACGTTTTATTTTCATTTTTTCTTTTTTGTTTTCATCCGTCGTTCCGTTCCCCTCCATCCCCACAACTCCACCCGCACAGCAGTCGCTACTGCTTACCAAGTCTATCTCTGAGTTAGTGGGTGATGCAGATGGTCAAATAAAGCCAAACTGTTGCCAATGCCTGGGTCGCTGAAGAGTCTATCATGCTCCCTGGCTGCAGACAAGTACTGGAAATTCTCACGAGTCGGAGTAGTCATACGACTGTGAGAGCAAGGAGCTTATGCAGTGCGTGGCATCGCTTTGGCTTTAGAGCTGTGCCTTATTAAAGCCACTTAGCATAGAGCACTTACACTCACAACCTGGGGGTTGTGTCCCTTGGGGACACAACCCCTAGGGTCGGCCACGATATCGGCTGGGCAGCACTGAGCAGCACGTGTAGGCCAAGAGGTAGAACACATTCTCTTGTCCTATAATTAATCACTTCGGCGCCGGGTGGCAGCAGCAACTACTGGTGGCCCGGCTGGGCAAGCAGGAAATTGAAATTAAACATCCTGCCATAGCCTGCGCTGACCGGGACCTGAATTCCAGCTACCAACCAAACACAAGTCCAAAGGCAGACCAGTTCTGGTCCAATTAAAAAGCCTCTGTCCCCGAGACCACACCAATTGGATGGAATATGTGCGTGTCACTGGACACAGATGCTAAGGTGCTTGTTTCCTGTGATGCCTCCTGAACTTCCACCTATGAGTCTCTGCCATCCATCATTTGGGCTGCAAATTAAATTATATAAATGTGCATCAGTTCTGTTCATCATGTGTCAGGCAGCCTAAATGATAGATAATATTTTATATTTTTGAAAAACAGTGCAGACGACTTGCGGTCAGAAGCACTCACACAGTGTCTCTGCACAGCAGACAGGCTCCAACAGCAGCGCCCTAATGGCAGGCTGTAAGCACCGCTGGCCAGCTCCGGGGGCCGACTCCAGGGCTTACCATGCTCCTGTCATCCCTTCAGAGCTGCCCGGCTGTGCAGCCCCAGAGACGGCTGTCCCTCATTAAGCGGAGCATTCAGATGCCGTGCTGTTGTAATTAAATGCAGTGTCGCTGCCATCCTGCTTCACTCCTCACAGCACGTGATCAAGGCACTCAAAATGTGTGATTATTGCATTTTAATGCAGTGATGCGGACCACATCTAATGCCTGATGCATGGTACTTGGCAGGCCTTCTGTGCTAAATTGTGCAGCAACTAGAGCGCAAAGGGACATTGCTAGACTCTGGGGTAGTACAGACCTCCAATCACTGAAGAAATGGTGATCAAACATGGACTGGTGCATGGCAGCAGAGAAGCAAGCATGGGAGATCAGGGGCTGCTCAAAGAAACTTCAATGAACATAGGGCCCCTGAATCAATGTTCATGGTATGATGTCATGGTTATTCTTAAGTGTAGGTACATGAAAAAAGGGAATGCCCATGAAAAAGTTCACTGAGACTCCGAAAGAACCCCTCATGTGGGAGCATCCTGTGACAATTGTTTAATAAGATATGCTGTGGGAAGTTGGGTTGAGGAGGGCGAGATGAATACCCACGGAGCAGCTAACGGTTCGTGGCAAATGTAGCTTGCCAGTTTGGGTTTATATGTTGAAAAACAATTCAATATTTAATTTAAATAGACTGAATGCATTACTAGGGAGGCTCTGACACAACAAAGAATGCTCTTCTACCTACACCCGTCTCCAACCATCGACGATCCCAACCAACCACGCCAACCAGCGCCAAGACACCCTCCCAGGGGAGATGGGAGATGTACAACTACACACCTGCAGCATAGCGCACTCACTGCCCTCAACAGTATTAGGCAGCTGTGTGTAGGTGTTAAGAGATTAACCTCGTGTGCACTGTCAACAGTGGAACAGTCTTTGCTGCCCTCTTGTGGTAAGTACTCGAGCTGCAAATATTTATAGGAACCTCCTGTATTTCTTATTGCTCTCCGCTAGAACTCAGAATGGTAAATGTAGGGTCTAGTGAGAGCATGTAGGAGTGTAGGGTATTTGGGGGGTGGGAGGGGAGAAGATAGTGGCCCTTGTCAGTCGTTATTACTGTTCGAGGAGCCGCCCCCTCCCTTGGGAACCCAAGTAGCAACAGTCATGGCCGCTGGATGACGTACTTCCGGCCTCAAAGCAACGCGCGCAGTTCCCGGCTGGCAAGAATGTCTCTCGGCGATACTGGATGCTCACCTGCGCCCCTAGCGGCACCAAGACGCGGTTCCAAGTCAGACATTTGTGGAATTGACTGGCTCACTTTCACATCCCAAGCAATTTTTTTTACAGCTTTATATAGCGCGAACTCGGGCGCTTTACATGAGCACCCGTTACATCACACAACAAGCATATTCAATGCAATAGGTCTTGAATTTACACGAGTTTGAGCTATTGGCATTGTAAATGACAATGCCTTTTATTTATGTTTTGGTTTTTTAAACATAAATAAAAGCCATTGTCATTTACAATGTCAATAGCTTATACTCTCGCAAATGTGAGACCCATTGCATTCCAAATGCTTGAAGGCATCGCTGAGTTGCCCCTTCTGTCTCCCATGGCCCCTCAAGAGCTCCCCATTTGTCACGAGTTAAATAAACAAGCCAGTGGTCACGACTGCGCACGAGAGCCCCTCCTGCACTCGTGCAGTAAGAGAAACTCATGAAAGGAAATAGTGCTTACAGACTAAAGAAGACGTACCGTGTAACAACCGAAGTAAAAGGACCAGTCCTCATGGGAGGTTACAAATGAAGACAAGGCGGTACTAAGGAGGGACTAACAAGCCTAATAAAGAATAAGAAGCCAGTATTTACGAAGGAGAATGACACAAGCCAATGACAACAAGCATTGGCATAGCCAATAGGTCTCGCCTTTGGGACCTTATAAGTGTTTTGCCAGAGCTATTGTCTTTGTTAATGTGTTTAAGCTATGTTGAGTATGAGTTATGTTGATGCTAAAGCAATAAATGGCCAATGCAAACCACTGAACGAATATACTGGCATAGTTAATTTTCCAGCCTTGGATAAGGCGGTCCGAAATGACCGGTGAGGTCATCAGTAGTGGTTTGGCATAGTCATGCACATTAACAGACTTTTCAAAGCATGCCAACAGACTCTTAGGACATAGGTGTAGTGTCAAACAAAATAATTTACCTTCATCTGCCCCGCTGAAAATGGAGTCATAGAAATGGAACGCCCATGCTGCATTGTTACAACGCTACTTCAGTTTGTGATGGCGAAGATAGACATGCCTGTGCAGCTTCCTTCCAAACCTTGCCTGTGGCAAAGCGGAATGATGGTGCAGTTTGTGCTTAGTCTCAGACATGCTGCACCACAAGCGGCACAGCAGGCACACCAAAAAGATTGTTAAGCCTGTTTTGTGTCATTATTCGGTACCAAGGCTCCATCGTGTTGGAAAAGCACAAGCTGTAAATGCGGTGGATTTACTATATAAAAATGGTGCACAGCAGAGGTCTACACTAGCAGCCATCATGATGGATATTAGTCAACAAATGGCTGCTCTGCTGCATGCAAGTGCCTGGACATGTACTGCACAGACCACATTACCAGATGAAGCTGGGGAGCAGGGGGTGCCGCACTCAGTCAGTCACAGCCCTGTATACCTCGCCCAGGCACAAAAGCCAAGATTAGTAAGTAGACCCTTCACTACTGTGAGAACTATGCTAGGTACAGGAACTTTTTTTAGTGTCTCCATTGCAACCCTCGGTACTACAATACCCAATCCACCTCTTGCAAGCACACAAACTATCTATACTCCTTAAAAAAAAAAATGTGTATATAAATCACACAATATATAATGGTATTTGCACTGTTCAGCACCCTCGGATCTCTGCAATGCAGATGCGGCGAGGAGAACAAGAATTCAAGTGTGTTAAGAGCCATATATTTACAAGTAACTTTTCACCCTTTTCCGTGGAGCGGTCACACATAGTTTGAAAACCCCGAAGGACAGTGACGCCTGCGTACGTCTACTTAGGAATGATACAGCCCCCAACAGTTGCCATACACTTAGCTCTAAACACGGTGGGCTTTATAATAACAAGCACTTTGGAATTCTCGAGAATGAAGAGAGCCTCGGAGCAGCTCTTGTTATTGTCAGAACACGCCAGGAAGACCAACACGAAGCAGAGAAACCCAGAGTGGTCATGACCGGATAAGCACAACAGTGGGTAGGAGTCACCCCAACACACACACGAGAGCGAGGCTCCTTCTGTTAAACTTATTTTTAGAAGTGTTGATGCCCAGGGCAGGCAGAGAGAGAGAAATGCGTGCTAGCAGCATGTGAACCGAGAACAAGAGCCAAGACTATGCACCTAGACCGGGAGTTGTGTGCGCGCGCAAAAAGGAAATAAAAAAAAACACACAAGTGGTGCGCGCGAAAGTGAAAGTGATCACGTCAAGCATTTGAGCCTTCCGCCATGTACAAGCGAAGTGAATTACTTCAGGTGAATTTGGGATAGAAACGAACGATTTAAACTGGTGCCAGTTGTGCTCAAGAAGTGGGAGAACCGCAAGATCCATGCTGTGCCATATAGTTATAAATGAAATGAAGAAATAGAATAATTTGGCATTGTAACGAGTGACCCGAAGTGTTCGCGGTGTCTGCCAGGTTAAAATAAGGATGCGATGCCAATTGTGTTCAGGAGTGCATAACACACTTCACTTAATGATGTGATCGGGGCATACGATAGCAAGTCTGTGCAAGTGAATCGTGAAGTCCATGCTGTGCCATTTTGTTTAAAACAGTTCTGCTTCTCAAAGGTGACCAGGAATGTTTACAGGACTAGATTAAAAAGCAAGCGGTATTAGGATAAGTGCCACGCGATTGTCGACGAGGTGATTATTTACAGAATAGTGAGACTCGAAGAGTCAGTTATTAGTATGCCTGTGATAACAATTTACGACGAAGTGACTGTTTACAACAAGTGTGGAAATACAGCGGCCGGCCGCGCGGCCGCAAAAGTGATCGCGGGGAGGGAGAGGGAATTGAAAGTGATCGCGGGGAGGGGGAAAAAGTGACGCGGCCATGAAAGTGGCCAGGAGCACCAGCAGCCAGCGGGAGGAGCTGGACGCGCTCTGTGGTGGGGGAGGGGCGTGCGTTGAGGCATGGGAGAGCGAGACGAATGCCAGATGGCGGCTGCGCGCGTGCACGCGCGCGTAACCGCACGCTGGTGGCCCGGAAAAAGCCTCTTTGGTAGCACTTTCAAAAGCCCCTTACTAAATGTCTCGCAGAGCAGCGCATGCGCTGGCTCAGCGAAACCTAAAAATGGGCAGAGAGTGGGCGGGGCTTCAAGTACATACTCCATTACAGCATGGCTCACAGAGCAGCGCATGCTCTGCCCAGGCTCGACCTAAAAATACATTCATTAGGTCGAGCCTGGGTAGCGCATGTGCTGCTGCGAGGCATGCAGTAGTGGAGTATGGCTTTGAAGCCCCGCCCACTCTCCGCCCATATTTTTAATTGGCTTGTGTCATTGTCCTTCGTAAACACTGGCATCCGAGTCATTATTAGGCTTGTTAGTCCTTCCTTGGTGCCGCCTTGTCTGCATTTGTTACCTCCCATAACGACTGGACCTTTTACTGGTGTTGTTACATGGTCTGCTTTATAAGTCAGTGAGCACTATTTTCTTTAATGCTCTTCCCCTATTCCACCCACGACATCGCAGCACCTGCCCGCTTTTATTTTAATATTAATGTATTTATTCAAATTTCAGCGCGGTCCGCTTTAACTATAGCGGCCGCACTTCTTTAATTATTTGATATAGGGCGAGGTCCACTTTCACTTTAGCGGCCACACTTGTTTAATTATTTAATATATGCACGGTACGCTTTCACTTTAGTGGCTGCACTTATTTCATTATTTAATTATCAGCATGGGCCGCATTCACTTCAGCGGCCACGCTACAGAAGCTTTTGAAATTAATTATTTTTTTATCACTTTGGGTGAAAGCACCATACACGCTTTCACTTTAATGTTAAAACAACAGTTGATGGACAGAATGGAGAACAATGTCATACATTCACCCCAGTACAGAGATCTGGGCCTAAATCCATCGTTTTTTGCTCACCATGCCATTCCAGTTTGAACCCAGCCATATGCAAATCAGTCTTGACCCTGTGCCTCATGGGAACAGTCCAGCCCGAACTGCCAAGCCAGGTCCTCCCTGGACTGGAAACAAGCATCCTAGAACCGGTTTAGGGGTTTCCACCCTCTTCAGCCAGGATAGCTTGATTCCAGTGGCATGGAGAGCACAGGACCCACGTCTGGGCATACCCGTCCCACTCGGGTGACAAATGCAAAAACAACAGTTGATGGACAGAATGCAGAACAATGTCATACATTCACCCCAGTACAGAGATCTGGGCCTAAATCCATCGTTTTTTTGCTCACCATGCCATTCCAGTTTGAACCCAGCCATATGCAATTCAGTCTTGACCCTGTGCCTCATGGGAACAGTCCAGCCCGAACTGCCAAGCCAGGTCCTCCCTGGACTGGAAACAAGCATCCTAGAACCGGTTTCGGGGTTTCACCCCTCTTCAGCCAGGATAGCTTGATTCCAGTGGCATGGAGAGCACGGGACCCACGTCTGGGCATACCCGTCCCACTCGGGGTGACAAATGCAAAAACAACAGTTGATGGACAGAATGCAGAACAATGTCAAACATTCACCCCAGTACAGAGATCTGGGCCTAAATCCATCGTTTTTGCTCACCATGCCATTCCAGTTTGAACCCAGCCATATGCAAATCAGTCTTGACCCTGTGCCTCATGGGAACAGTCCAGCCCGAACTGCCAAGCCAGGTCCTCCCTGGACTGGAAACAAGCATCCTAGAACCGCTTTCGGGGTTTCACCCTCTTCAGCCAGGATAGCTTGATTCCAGTGGCATGGAGAGCATGGGACCCACGTCTGGGCATACCCGTCCCACTCGGGTGACAAATGCAAAAACAACAGTTGATGGACAGAATGCAGAACAATGTCATACATTCACCCCAGTACAGAGATCTGGGCCTAAATCCATCGTTTTTTTGCTCACCATGCCATTCCAGTTTGAACCCAGCCATATGCAAATCAGTCTTGCCCCTGTGCCTCATGGGAACAGTCCAGCCCGAACTGCCAAGCCAGGTCCTCCCTGGACTGGAAACAAGCATCCTAGAACCGGTTTCGGGGTTTCACCCCTCTTCAGCCAGGATAGCTTGATTCCAGTGGCATGGAGAGCACGGGACCCACATCTGGGCATACCCGTCCCACTCGGGGTGGCAAATGCAAAAACAACAGTTGATGGACAGAATGCAGAACAATGTCATACATTCACCCCAGTACAGAGGTCTGGGCCTAAATCCATCGGTTTTTTGCTCACCATGCCATTCCAGTTTGAACCCAGCCATATGCAAATCAGTCTTGACCCTGTGCCTCATGGGAACAGTCCAGCCCGAACTGCCAAGCCAGGTCCTCCCTTGACTGGAAACAAGCATCCTAGAACCGGTTTCGGGGTTTCACCCCTCTTCAGCCTGGATAGCTGGATAGGATACTTTAATGTTGGCCGCACCCCTTTGTTTAGACGCTGCTCACTGTAACCTTAATATGTGAGCAGCGTCTAAAAAAAGGGGCGCAGTCATAATTAAAGTGCTCTCGCATTTGCGAGAGTTTGAGCTCTTGGCATTAAAAATAACAATGCCTTTTATATATGTGTTGCTTTTAAAAACACATAAATAAAAGGCATTGTCATTTGCAATGCCAATAGCTTAAACGCTCGCAAATGCGAGACCTATTGCATTGAGAATGCTTGGTTTTTTTAGGCACAGGGAGAGTGAGGGATTTGTCCAGAATCACAGGATGTACAGCCGACGTTGAGGCTTGAAGCTGGTCCCTCCGTTCCAAAGTTGGCAGCTCTGCCCTTACTCCCAATTTTTTTAAAGCCAAGAATGGCTTTATTTTAGCGGTCCCACGCATAAAATTTCCTTTGCTTCAATTAGGGGTGCCACCTTTCCAAAAGAAAAATACTGGCCATTTGTCCATATTAGGGCCCAGGTGCAGAGACAAAGTAATTTCCTGATTTGCATGAGGCCACACCCCATAGCTGCCAAGGTTTGAGACTGCTTATGTGTGACATTTCATTGCTTCAGTGTACTTATGAGTGGCATTCAACTACCAAAGTGTGACACTTAAGAGTGACACTTTCTTGCGAGTAAAATCAAGCAATGAAGTCCATGGAAACCGATAAATGTCAGAAGTTTCACCCGTATGAGCAGCGAGAAACTGTAAGAGGATCTTGAAACTGCTGCAAAGCACCTGAAATAGGAAGGGCACTAATCTCTCTCTTTCATGTGATTCATTTATTTTATAGCGTTCCTAATACTAGTGTAGGGTGTCAGAGCACTTTACATCATACACACATTATAGAGAGACAATGAATCATACATGTGTAAATCAATCTAAAGGAAATGTTACATAAGACAATGAGGATTACAAGTTGTAGAATCACATTTCATACATGCTAGTAAGCAGTATATTTTAAGAGTGTTTGGTCTGGAGAAGCATAAACTCAGGATTTAAAATGTACCACAGTGGTTGGTTTTACTTAAAACAATGTATTTCTACCCAAACTAAACCTTTTAGCAACATTAAGGTAATGAAAGTCTGGGGGAAAAATTGTGCTCTAACCTATAACTTATAACATACAGTTTGAATACAGGACCTTCATTTTAGTTCATAAGTAATTGTGCAACTTAGGATTGTAACTTATGAACTGTAAGTAACAAAAAGGATCTCTGTGACAAAAGCAGTAACCCACTGAGAAACCCACATAAAATGCACTTTAGTGCTCTGCATGTACACGTTCTTTGAGGCATACATATTAACCCTCTCTGTGCTGCTTCAGGATGGGTGAAAACTGCCACTAGACAAAACGCTGATCTTGGTCAAGCAGGAACATTATTCACGAGAGTTATCTTGGCATGATTTTAATTGTTGCCAGGAAACTCCTGGACGTAGAAGGTGTTTTTTATTTGTGAAAACACAGCACCTGAGGGAGAGACGGCCCCCATATAATCATAGTTAAAAGGGCTGATTCCCGATGTCCTTGTCACTAACAGGTGGAACCAGCAAAACAAAAGTAAGCAGTCCCAGCACTGGCTGCAACCCCTTACAAATATACAGAACACACAGGCCTCTGCACTGCATGACGTAAAGTAAAAGCAAACTGTAAACACTGCCAGGAGAGGGAAACCTGGCCTACGCAACGTGTGGGCCCCTGCATCACAACAGCTGTAACAAACAGTACTCTATTATTTAATTAAAAAAACAGTTCCTACCTTAGAAGTCGAACCAACATAAAAACTATGGGAAACGGAGGCCCCTGCACTTCGAGAGAAGCCTGCAGCAACCATCACAGAAAGCCTGGCCCATAGTCTCACAACTGCGCTGCACCGTCCTGCTGCCGCAGGCTGCCCCGAAGTATCCATCTGTCGAGGTCAGGAAGGACAGTCAAACCCCGGCCGGTGGCAGCAATACCTGGGAACCCAGGTCCATTGGCAGGAAATAAACAACACATCATGCTGCCACAGCCTGTGCTGAGTCCGGACCCTGCAGCGTAGTCAGACAGAGTCTGTTCGTGGTAAACAGTGAATCACATGCACCGACCTGACAGGCGTCAGCAGCCCCACTCTGGCGGAGGGCCCCAATTTAAGATAGAAAGTCTGCCCATTGTGAGCCTCTACAGATAATGCCACAGGCAGCCGCCAAAAGGTGTCAGTGGCACTAACCGGGAGTGGGTGGGGTGGCGCCAGTTGCTGAAAAATAGCAACACTGGGAAGACTCCACCCCCGATTTACTTGGCTGGCTATACACTCACTGCTAGAGCAAGATAGAACTGCAGAACACATGAAATGGCCGCAGCGGGTCTCAGCTCTTTACAATAGAGTCAGCTGAGTCAAGCAATCTGCTGTAGTCGCTCGCGATCACTCACATGTCTCCCTCAGAGTGCGCCAGTGGTGTGAAGGTGCTAAAAATGCGTGACTAATGCATTTTAGTGCGGTGATGCGGACCACCACACTAAAATGAGTTCGTCTAATGCCTGATGCGTGGTACTTGGCAGGACTGACCACCCATGCAAATGAGGAAACCCCTTCTGAAAATAGCACTGGTGCTACTTGCGCTCCAGCGCTATCAGTATTACAGAAGGAGCTGCACAAGTGTCTGTGGCCCCTTCTGTAATACCATAGTGCCCCGGGAGTGCTAAGAGCAGGCGCACACCCCAGTTGCACCTAAGGGGCACTGTGTGTAACATGGACCCAGGTGGCAACTCTAGCTTCCATGTACGTCAATGGGGGAAATTAAGTCCCCAATCTTTATCCAACATCTCCCTCTTTCTAGTTTCATAATGTTGGCTTGTATGCAAGGGCCTGATGTACAAAGCTATTTTGCTGTCACAAAGCCTGCAGTTCACAAAATCACAGGGTTTGTGACCGCAAAATCACCATTTGTTGCATACTCACAATGGGTTTAGAAACCCATAACAAATCGCTATTTGGAAGGGTCATTTTTACACTGCTTATGAGCTCACATATGACATCACTCATGGCATGTTAAAGGAGTAGCACTGAAGTTAAAGGGATCTTGGGGGATGCTGGGAGTTGTGAACAGTGCCAAAGTTTTGCAGAGATTTGAAGACAAATTATTTGTTCCCACCCATGAAATGCAGTAACAGTGACCTTTTCTTAGCTGGATTGTTTTTATTTCCATCGGTATGAATACATTTTCCAGTCTTTCCATGCAAATTATTCAATGTGGACTGATGGTGCATTGTGAAAATTGAACATCAGGAAGATGGGGAGGGGGTTAGGTGGACTGCGTAGTTGTCGATCTGCCCTGCAGCAATGGAACACCAGGCACCCTTTCATACATGCCAACATTTTAGAAGAGGAAGGTGGGAGATTTAAAAAAAGAAAATCGAGAGAATGTCCTTTCTCCCGTTGACTTCTATTGAGGCCTGAATCCGATCTATTGCCATGTATTGGACTTGTACGTGTGCTGCTGCAGGATCGGATATCAGAAATGTAAATATATGTTCTTTTCTTACCTGTCAGGAGCACGGAGAAAACACTTTGGCAGGCAGAGAGAGCTTGATAAACACGTTATGCTTTGATCTGCAGGAGCAGGTTATTGGCAGTGCATACTCCGAGTCACACAAGACCAGTCCCTGTTGGCTGAAGCCTGCCGAAGAATCGGGTTTTTGCATGCAGGAATCGGGAGGCGGCAGACTAGTTTTGAAATCGGTAGTTGCCCGCCTGAATCGGGAGGGTTGACATGTATGCCCTTTTCACCAATCACACAATCCAAGTACCACAAACATAAGGATTTGGGGATCTTGTTTCCAGTTGTCGTGTCCTCTGACCTGCCTGTTTCCCCTTACTTTCACTAGCCTGCTTGCACTCCTCTGGCACCTCTCAACAAGCAGGTATCCCTTCCCGAGCCCTCCTTGCTCATGGCATTAAAACTCAGCTCTTGATCACGCAGTCTGCACCGAAACAGATTCTTAACTGATGGACCTCTAAGCTGACATTGATGAACCAAGAGCTTCAGCTAAAGTTTTGGGTTAGGGAATCATAAAATCCCATACATACAATTTTGGAAGTTTTTCCAATTACATGGAAGTAAAAATACCTTCATGCTCAACATTTGGGAAGTGAACGACTTTCAAGCACAAAATAAAAGTTCATTTTTATGTGAGGGGCCTGGTGGAGCCCTCCCTCTGACATGCCTTAGGGGAGCCAATGGACGGGCAACAGAAGGGTGAACAGCAATGGTATGTGCTATAGAAGAGTGAACTGCAATGGTATGTGCTATAGAAGGGTGAACAGCAATGGTATGTGCGATAGAAGGGTGAACAGCAATGGATGTGCAATAGAAGGGTGAACAGCAATGGTATGTGCGATAGAAGGGTGAACAGCAATGGTATGTGCTATAGAAGGGTGAACAGCAATGGTATGTGCGATAGAAGGGTGAACAGCAATGGTATGTGCTATAGAAGGGTGAATAGCAATGGTATGTGCGATAGAAGGGTGAACAGCAATGGATGTGCGATAGAAGGGTGAACAGCAATGGTATGTGCTATAGAAGGGTGAACAGCAATGGTATGTGCGATAGAAGGGTGAACAGCAATGGTATGTGCAATAGAAGGGTGAACAGCAATGGTATGTGCAATAGAAGGGTGAACAGCAATGGTATGTGCTATAGAAGGGTGAACAGCAATGGTATGTGCTATAGAAGGGTGAACAGCAATGGTATGTGCTATAGAAGGGTGGACAGCAATGGTATGTGCTATAGAAGGGTGGACAGCAATGGTATGTGCGATAGAAGGGTGAACAGCAATGGTATGTGCTATAGAAGGGTGAACAGCAATGGTATGTGCGATAGAAGGGTGAACAGCAATGGTATGTGCTATAGAAGGGTGAACAGCAATGGTATGTGCTATAGAAGGGTGAACAGCAATGGTATGTGCTATAGAAGGGTGAACAGCAATGGTATGTGCGATAGAAGGGTGAACAGCAATGGTATGTGCTATAGAAGGGTGAACAGCAATGGTATGTGCTATAGAAGGGTGAACAGCAATGGTATGTGCGATAGAAGGGTGAACAGCAATGGTATGTGCTATAGAAGGGTGAACAGCAATGGTATGTGCTATAGAAGGGTGAACAGCAATGGTATGTGCGATAGAAGGGTGAACAGCAATGGTATGTGCGATAGAAGGGTGAACAGCAATGGTATGTGCGATAGAAGGGTGAACAGCAATGGTATGTGCGATAGAAGGGTGGACAACAATGGTATGTGCGATAGAAGGGTGAACAGCAATGGATGTGCGATAGAAGGGTGAACAGCAATGGTATGTGCGATAGAAGGGTGAACAGCAATGGTACGTGCTATAGAAGGGTGAACAGCAATGGTATGTGCGATAGAAGGGTGAACAGCAATGGATGTGCAATAGAAGGGTGAACAGCAATGGTATGTGCGATAGAAGGGTGAACAGCAATGGACGTGCGATAGAAGGGTGAACAGCAATGGTATGTGCGATAGAAGGGTGAACAGCAATGGTATGTGCTATAGAAGGGTGAACAGCAATGGTATGTGCGATAGAAGGGTGAACAGCAATGGTATGTGCTATAGAAGGGTGAACAGCAATGGTATGTGCGATAGAAGGGTGAACAGCAATGGTATGTGCGATAGAAGGGTGAACAGCAATGGTATGTGCGATAGAAGGGTGAACAGCAATGGTATGTGCTATAGAAGGGTTAACAGCAATGGTATGTGCTATAGAAGGGTGAACAGCAATGGTATGTGCTATAGAAGGGTGAACAGCAATGGACGTGCAATAGAAGGGTGAACAGCAATGGTACGTGCTATAGAAGGGTGAACAGCAATGGTATGTGCTATAGAAGGGTGAACAGCAATGGTATGTGCGATAGAAGGGTGAACAGCAATGGTATGTGCGATAGAAGGGTGAACAGCAATGGTATGTGCGATAGAAGGGTGAACAGCAATGGTATGTGCGATAGAAGGGTGAACAGCAATGGTATGTGCTATAGAAGGGTGAACAGCAATGGTATGTGCTATAGAAGGGTGAACAGCAATGGTATGTGCAATGGAAGGGTGAACAGCAATGGACGTGCAATAGAAGGGTGAACAACAATGGTATGTGCTATAGAAGGGTGGACAGCAATGGTATGTGCTATAGAAGGGTGGACAGCAATGGTATGTGCGATAGAAGGGTGAACAGCAATGGATGTGCGATAGAAGGGTGAACAGCAATGGTATGTGCTATAGAAGGGTGAACAGCAATGGTATGTGCGATAGAAGGGTGAACAGCAATGGACGTGCGATAGAAGGGTGAACAGCAATGGTATGTGCGATAGAAGGGTGAACAGCAATGGTATGTGCTATAGAAGGGTGAACAGCAATGGACGTGCAATAGAAGGGTGAACAGCAATGGTATGTGCTATAGAAGGGTGAACAGCAATGGTATGTGCGATAGAAGGGTGAACAGCAATGGTATGTGCAATAGAAGGGTGAACAGCAATGGATGTGCGATAGAAGGGTGAACAGCAATGGATGTGCGATAGAAGGGTGAACAGCAATGGATGTGCGATAGAAGGGTGAACAGCAATGGTATGTGCTATAGAAGGGGGAACAGCAATGGTATGTGCTATAGAAAGGTGGACAGCAGTGGTATGTGCTATAGAAGGGTGGACAGCAATGGTATGTGCGATAGAAGGGTGAACAGCAATGGTATGTGCGATAGAAGGGTGAACAGCAATGGTATGTGCGATAGAAGGGTGAACAGCAATGGTATGTGCTATAGAAGGGTGAACAGCAATGGTATGTGCTATAGAAGGGTGAACAGCAATGGTATGTGCAATGGAAGGGTGAACAGCAATGGACGTGCAATAGAAGGGTGAACAACAATGGTATGTGCTATAGAAGGGTGGACAGCAATGGTATGTGCTATAGAAGGGTGGACAGCAATGGTATGTGCGATAGAAGGGTGAACAGCAATGGATGTGCGATAGAAGGGTGAACAGCAATGGTATGTGCTATAGAAGGGTGAACAGCAATGGTATGTGCGATAGAAGGGTGAACAGCAATGGACGTGCGATAGAAGGGTGAACAGCAATGGTATGTGCGATAGAAGGGTGAACAGCAATGGTATGTGCTATAGAAGGGTGAACAGCAATGGACGTGCAATAGAAGGGTGAACAGCAATGGTATGTGCTATAGAAGGGTGAACAGCAATGGTATGTGCGATAGAAGGGTGAACAGCAATGGTATGTGCAATAGAAGGGTGAACAGCAATGGATGTGCGATAGAAGGGTGAACAGCAATGGATGTGCGATAGAAGGGTGAACAGCAATGGATGTGCGATAGAAGGGTGAACAGCAATGGTATGTGCTATAGAAGGGGGAACAGAAATGGTATGTGCTATAGAAGGGGGGACAGCAATGGTATGTGCTATAGAAGGGTGGACAGCAATGGTATGTGCGATAGAAGGGTGAACAGCAATGGTATGTGCGATAGAAGGGTGAACAGCAATGGTATGTGCGATAGAAGGGTGAACAGCAATGGTATGTGCTATAGAAGGGTGAACAGCAATGGTATGTGCTATAGAAGGGTGACAGCAATGGTATGTGCGATAGAAGGGTGAACAGCAATGGTATGTGCGATAGAAGGGTGAACAGCAATGGTATGTGCGATAGAAGGGTGAACAGCAATGGTATGTGCTATAGAAGGGTGAACAGCAATGGATGTGCGATAGAAGGGTGAACAGCAATGGATGTGCTATAGAAAGGTGAACAGCAATGGTATGTGCTATAGAAGGGTGAACAGCAATGGTATGTGCTATAGAAGGGTGAACAGCAATGGTATGTGCAATAGAAGGGTGAACAGCAATGGTATGTGCGATAGAAGGGTGAACAGCAATGGATGTGCGATAGAAGGGTGAACAGCAATGGTATGTGCGATAGAAGGGTGAACAGCAATGGTATGTGCTATAGAAGGGTGAACAGCAATGGTATGTGCGATAGAAGGGTGAACAGCAATGGATGTGCAATAGAAGGGTGAACAGCAATGGTATGTGCAATAGAAGGGTGAACAGCAATGGACGTGCGATAGAAGGGTGAACAGCAATGGTATGTGCGATAGAAGGGTGAACAGCAATGGTATGTGCTATAGAAGGGTGAACAGCAATGGTATGTGCGATAGAAGGGTGAACAGCGATGGTATGTGCGGTAGAAGAGTGAACAGCAATGGTATGTGCGATAGAAGGGTGAACAGCAATGGTATGTGCTATAGAAGGGTGAACAGCAATGGTATGTGCGATAGAAGGGTGAACAGCAATGGTATGTGCTATAGAAGGGTGAACAGCAATGGTATGTGTGATAGAAGGGTGAACAGCAATGGTATGTGCGATAGAAGGGTGAACAGCAATGGACGTGCGATAGAAGGGTGAACAGCAATGGTATGTGCGATAGAAGGGTGAACAGCAATGGTATGTGCTATAGAAGGGTGAACAGCAATGGTATGTGCAATAGAAGGGTGAACAGCAATGGTATGTGCGATAGAAGGGTGAACAGCAATGGTATGTGCGATAGAAGGGTGAACAGCAATGGACGTGCAATAGAAGGGTGAACAGCAATGGTATGTGCTATAGAAGGGTGAACAGCAATGGTATGTGCTATAGAAGGGTGAACAGCAATGGTATGTGCGATAGAAGGGTGAACAGCAATGGTATGTGCGATAGAAGGGTGAACAGCAATGGTATGTGCGATAGAAGGGTGAACAGCAATGGATGTGCAATAGAAGGGTGAACAGCAATGGTATGGGCTATAGAAGGGTGAACAGCAATGGTATGTGCGATAGAAGGGTGAACAGCAATGGTATGTGCGATAGAAGGGTGAACAGCAATGGTATGTGCGATAGAAGGGTGAACAGCAATGGTATGTGCGATAGAAGGGTGAACAGCAATGGTATGTGCTATAGAATGGGTGAACAGCAATGGTATGTGCTATAGAAGGGTGAACAGCAATGGTATGTGCTATAGAAGGGTGAACAGCAATGGTATGTGCTATAGAAGGGTGAACAGCAATGGTATGTGCTATAGAAGGGTGAACAGCAATGGTATGTGCTATAGAAGGGTGAACAGCAATCGTATGTGCTATAGAAGGGTGAACAGCAATGGTATGTGCTATAGAAGGGTGAACAGCAATGGATGTGCTATAGAAGGGTGAACAGCAATGGTATGTGCTATAGAAGAGTGAACAGCAATGGTATGTGCGATAGAAGGGTGAACAGCAATGGTATGTGCTATAGAAGGGTTAACAGCAATGGTATGTGCTATAGAAGGGTTAACAGCAATGGTATGTGCGATAGAAGGGTGAACAGCAATGGTATGTGCGATAGAAGGGTGAACAGCAATGGTATGTGCTATAGAAGGGTGAACAGCAATGGTATGTGCGATAGAAGGGTGAACAGCAATGGTATGTGCTATAGAAGGGTGAACAGCAATGGTATGTGCTATAGAAGGGTGAACAGCAATGGTATGTGCGATAGAAGGGTGAACAGCAATGGTATGTGCGATAGAAGGATGAACAGCAACGGTATGTGCGATAGAAGGGTGAACAGCAATGGTATGTGCGATAGAAGGGTGAACAGCAATGGTATGTGCAATGGAAGGGTGAACAGCAATGGACGTGCAATAGAAGGGTGAACAGCAATGGTATGTGCTATAGAAGGGTGAACAGCAATGGTATGTGCTATAGAAGGGTGAACAGCAATGGTATGTGCAATAGAAGGGTGAACAGCAATGGATGTGCAATAGAAGGGTGAACAGCAATGGTATGTGCTATAGAAGGGTGAACAGCAATGGTATGTGCGAAAGAAGGGTGAACAGCAATGGTATGTGCGATAGAAGGGTGAACAGCAATGGTATGTGCTATAGAAGGGTGAACAGCAATGGTATGTGCTATAGAAGGGTGAACAGCAATGGTATGTGCTATAGAAGGGTTAACAGCAATGGTATGTGCTATAGAAGGGTGAACAGCAATGGTATGTGCAATAGAAGGGTGAACAGCAATGGACGTGCAATAGAAGGGTGAACAGCAATGGTACGTGTTATAGAAGGGTGAACAGCATTGGTACGTGCTATAGAAGGGTGAACAGCAATGGTACGTGCTATAGAAGGGTGAACAGCAATGGTATGTGCTATAGAAGGGTGAACAGCAATGGTACGTGCTATAGAAGGGTGAACAGCAATGGTATGTGCGATAGAAGGAGTGAACAGCAATGGTATGTGCGATAGAAGGGTGAACAGCAATGGTATGTGCTATAGAAGGGTGAACAGCAATGGTATGTGCTATAGAAGGGTGAACAGCAATGGTATGTGCAATGGAAGGGTGAACAGCAATGGACGTGCAATAGAAGGGTGAACAGCAATGGTATGTGCTATAGAAGGGTGGACAGCAATGGTATGTGCTATAGAAGGGTGGACAGCAATGGTTTGTGCGATAGAAGGGTGAACAGCAATGGATGTGCGATAGAAGGGTGAACAGCAATGGTATGTGCTATAGAAGGGTGAACAGCAATGGTATGTGCGATAGAAGGGTGAACAGCAATGGACGTGCGATAGAAGGGTGAACAGCAATGGTATGTGCTATAGAAGGGTGAACAGCAATGGTATGTGCGATAGAAGGGTGAACAGCAATGGTATGTGCGATAGAAGGGTGAACAGCAATGGATGTGCGATAGAAGGGTGAACAGCAATGGATGTGCAATAGAAGGGTGAACAGTAATGGTATGTGCTATAGAAGGGGGAACAGCAATGGTATGTGCTATAGAAGGGTGGACAGCAATGGTATGTGCTATAGAAGGGTGGACAGCAATGGTATGTGCGATAGAAGGGTGAACAGCAATGGTATGTGCTATAGAAGGGTGAACAGCAATGGTATGTGCGATAGAAGGGTGAACAGCAATGGTATGTGCTATAGAAGGGTGAACAGCAATGGTATGTGCTATAGAAGGGTGAACAGCAATGGTATGTGCGATAGAAGGGTGAACAGCAATGGTATGTGCTATAGAAGGGTGAACAGCAATGGTATGTGCGATAGAAGGGTGAACAGCAATGGTATGTGCGATAGAAGGGTGGACAGCAATGGATGTGCGATAGAAGGGTGAACAGCAATGGTATGTGCGATAGAAGGGTGAACAGCAATGGTATGTGCAATAGAAGGGTGAACAGCAATGGACGTGCGATAGAAGGGTGAACAGCAATGGTATGTGCGATAGAAGGGTGAACAGCAATGGTATGTGCTATAGAAGGGTGAACAGCAATGGTATGATGCGATAGAAGGGTGAACAGCAATGGTATGTGCTATAGAAGGGTGAACAGCAATGGTATGTGCGATAGAAGGGTGAACAGCAATGGTATGTGCGATAGAAGGGTGAACAGCAATGGTATGTGCGATAGAAGGGTGAACAGCAATGGTATGTGCTATAGAAGGGTGAACAGCAATGGTATGTGCTATAGAAGGGTGAACAGCAATGGTATGTGCAATAGAAGGGTGAACAGCAATGGTATGTGCAATAGAAGGGTGAACAGCAATGGACGTGCAATAGAAGGGGTGAACAGCAATGGTACGTGTTATAGAAGGGTGAACAGCATTGGTACGTGCTATAGAAGGGTGAACAGCAATGGTACGTGCTATAGAACGGTGAACAGCAATGGTACGTGCTATAGAAGGGTGAACAGCAATGGTATGTGCTATAGAAGGGTGAACAGCAATGGTATGTGCGATAGAAGGGTGAACAGCAATGGTATGTGCGATAGAAGGGTGAACAGCAATGGTATGTGCGATAGAAGGGTGAACAGCAATGGTATGTGCGATAGAAGGGTGAACAGCAATGGTATGTGCTATAGAAGGGTGAACAGCAATGGTATGTGCTATAGAAGGGTGAACAGCAATGGTATGTGCAATGGAAGGGTGAACAGCAATGGACGTGCAATAGAAGGGTGAACAACAATGGTATGTGCTATAGAAGGGTGGACAGCAATGGTATGTGCTATAGAAGGGGTGGACAGCAATGGTATGTGCGATAGAAGGGTGAACAGCAATGGATGTGCGATAGAAGGGTGAACAGCAATGGTATGTGCTATAGAAGGGTGAACAGCAATGGTATGTGCGATAGAAGGGTGAACAGCAATGGACGTGCGATTGAAGGGTGAACAGCAATGGTATGTGCGATAGAAGGGTGAACAGCAATGGTATGTGCTATAGAAGGGTGAACAGCAATGGACGTGCAATAGAAGGGTGAACAGCAATGGTATGTGCTATAGAAGGGTGAACAGCAATGGTATGTGCGATAGAAGGGTGAACAGCAATGGTATGTGCGATAGAAGGGTGAACAGCAATGGATGTGCGATAGAAGGTTGAACAGCAATGGATGTGCGATAGAAGGGTGAACAGCAATGGATGTTCGATAGAAGGGTGAACAGCAATGGTATGTGCTATAGAAGGGGAACAGCAATGGTATGTGCTATAGAAGGGTGGACAGCAATGGTATGTGCTATAGAAGGGTGGACAGCAATGGTATGTGCGATAGAAGGGTGAACAGCAATGGTATGTGCGATAGAAGGGTGAACAGCAATGGTATGTGCTATAGAAGGGTGAACAGCAATGGTATGTGCTTTAGAAGGGTGAACAGCAATGGATGTGCGATAGAAGGGTGAACAGCAATGGATGTGCGATAGAAGGGTGAACAGCAATGGATGTGCAATAGAAGGGTGAACAGTAATGGTATGTGCTATAGAAGGGGGAACAGCAATGGTATGTGCTATAGAAGGGTGGACAGCAATGGTATGTGCTATAGAAGGGTGGACAGCAATGGTATGTGCGATAGAAGGGTGAACAGCAATGGTATGTGCTATAGAAGGGTGAACAGCAATGGTATGTGCGATAGAAGGGTGAACAGCAATGGTATGTGCTATAGAAGGGTGAACAGCAATGGTATGTGCTATAGAAGGGTGAACAGCAATGGTATGTGTGATAGAAAGGTGAACAGCAATGGTATGTGCTATAGAACGGTGAACAGCAATGGTATGTGCGATAGAAGGGTGAACAGCAATGGTATGTGCGATAGAAGGGTGGACAGCAATGGTATGTGCGATAGAAGGGTGAACAGCAATGGATGTGCGATAGAAGGGTGAACAGCAATGGTATGTGCGATAGAAGGGTGAACAGCAATGGTACGTGCTATAGAAGGGTGAACAGATATGGTATGTGCGATAGAAGGGTGAACAGCAATGGATGTGCAATAGAAGGGTGAACAGCAATGGTATGTGCAATAGAAGGGTGAACAGCAATGGACGTGCGATAGAAGGGTGAACAGCAATGGTATGTGCGATAGAAGGGTGAACAGCAATGGTATGTGCTATAGAAGGGTGAACAGCAATGGTATGTGCGATAGAAGGGTGAACAGCAATGGACGTGCGATAGAAGGGTGAACAGCAATGGTATGTGCTATAGAAGGGTGAACAGCAATGGTATGTGCGATAGAAGGGTGAACAGCAATGGTATGTGCGATAGAAGGGTGAACAGCAATGGATGTGCGATAGAAGGGTGAACAGCAATGGATGTGCAATAGAAGGGTGAACAGCAATAGTATGTGCTATAGAAGGGGGAACAGCAATGGTATGTGCTATAGAAGGGTGGAGAGCAATGGTATGTGCTATAGAAGGGTGGACAGCAATGGTATGTGCGATAGAAGGGTGAACAGCAATGGTATGTGCGATAGAAGGGTGAACAGCAATGGTATGTGCGATAGAAGGGTGAACAGCAATGGTATGTGCTATAGAAGGGTGAACAGCAATGGTATGTGCTATAGAAGGGTGAACAGCAATGGTATGTGCGATAGAAGGGTGAACAGCAATGGTATGTGCTATAGAAGGGTGAACAGCAATGGTATGTGCGATAGAAGGGTGAACAGCAATGGTATGTGCGATAGAAGGGTGGACAGCAATGGTATGTGCGATAGAAGGGTGAACAGCAATGGATGTGCGATAGAAGGGTGAACAGCAATGGTATGTGCGATAGAAGGGTGAACAGCAATGGTACGTGCTATAGAAGGGTGAACAGCAATGGTATGTGCGATAGAAGGGTGAACAGCAATGGATGTGCAATAGAAGGGTGAACAGCAATGGTATGTGCAATATAAGGGTGAACAGCAATGGACGTGCGATAGAAGGCTGAACAGCAATGGTATGTGCGATAGAAGGGTGAACAGCAATGGTATGTGCTATAGAAGGGTGAACAGCAATGGTATGTGCGATAGAAGGGTGAACAGCAATGGTATGTGCGATAGAAGGGTGAACAGCAATGGTATGTGCGATAGAAGGGTGAACAGCAATGGTATGTGCTATAGAAGGGTGAACAGCAATGGTATGTGCTATAGAAGGGTGAACAGCAATGGTATGTGCAATAGAAGGGTGAACAGCAATGGTATGTGCAATAGAAGGGTGAACAGCAATGGACGTGCAATAGAAGGGTGAACAGCAATGGTACGTGTTATAGAAGGGTGAACAGCATTGGTACGTGCTATAGAAGGGTGAACAGCAATGGTACGTGCTATAGAAGGGTGAACAGCAATGGTACGTGCTATAGAAGGGTGAACAGCAATGGTATGTGCTATAGAAGGGTGAACAGCAATGGTATGTGCGATAGAAGGGTGAACAGCAATGGTATGTGCGATAGAAGGGTGAACAGCAATGGTATGTGCGATAGAAGGGTGAACAGTAATGGTATGTGCGATAGAAGGGTGAACAGCAATGGTATGTGCTATAGAAGGGTGAACAGCAATGGTATGTGCTATAGAAGGGTGAACAGCAATGGTATGTGCAATGGAAGGGTGAACAGCAATGGACGTGCAATAGAAGGGTGAACAACAATGGTATGTGCTATAGAAGGGTGGACAGCAATGGTATGTGCTATAGAAGGGTGGACAGCAATGGTATGTGCGATAGAAGGGTGAACAGCAATGGATGTGCGATAGAAGGGTGAACAGCAATGGTATGTGCTATAGAAGGGTGAACAGCAATGGTATGTGCGATAGAAGGGTGAACAGCAATGGACGTGCGATTGAAGGGTGAACAGCAATGGTATGTGCGATAGAAGGGTGAACAGCAATGGTATGTGCTATAGAAGGGTGAACAGCAATGGACGTGCAATAGAAGGGTGAACAGCAATGGTATGTGCTATAGAAGGGTGAACAGCAATGGTATGTGCGATAGAAGGGTGAACAGCAATGGTATGTGCGATAGAAGGGTGAACAGCAATGGATGTGCGATAGAAGGTTGAACAGCAATGGATGTGCGATAGAAGGGTGAACAGCAATGGATGTGCGATAGAAGGGTGAACAGCAATGGTATGTGCTATAGAAGGGGAACAGCAATGGTATGTGCTATAGAAGGGTGGACAGCAATGGTATGTGCTATAGAAGGGTGGACAGCAATGGTATGTGCGATAGAAGGGTGAACAGCAATGGTATGTGCGATAGAAGGGTGAACAGCAATGGTATGTGCTATAGAAGGGTGAACAGCAATGGTATGTGCTTTAGAAGGGTGAACATCAATGGTATGTGCGATAGAAGGGTGAACAGCAATGGTATGTGCGATAGAAGGGTGAACAGCAATGGTATGTGCTATAGAAGGGTGAACAGCAATGGTATGTGCTATAGAAGGGTGAACAGCAATGGTATGTGCGATAGAAGGGTGAACAGCAATGGTATGTGCGATAGAAGGGTGAACAGCAATGGATGTGCGATAGAAGGGTGAACAGCAATGGATGTTCGATAGAAGGGTGAACAGCAATGGTATGTGCTATAGAAGGGTGAACAGCAATGGTATGTGCTATAGAAGGGTGAACAGCAATGGTATGTGCAATAGAAGGGTGAACAGCAATGGTATGTGCGATAGAAGGGTGAACAGCAATGGATGTGCGATAGAAGGGGGAACAGCAATGGTATGTGCGATAGAAGGGTGAACAGCAATGGTACGTGCTATAGAAGGGTGAACAGCAATGGTATGTGCGATAGAAGGGTGAACAGCAATGGATGTGCAATAGAAGGGTGAACAGCAATGGTATGTGCAATAGAAGGGTGAACAGCAATGGTATGTGCGATAGAAGGGTGAACAGCAATGGTATGTGCGATAGAAGGGTGAACAGCAATGGTATGTGCGATAGAAGGGTGAACAGCGATGGTATGTGCGATAGAAGGGTGAACAGCGATGGTATGTGCGATAGAAGGGTGAACAGCAATGGTATATGCTATAGAAGGGTGAACAGCAATGGTATGTGCAATAGAAGGGTGAACAGCAATGGTATGTGCTATAGAAGGGTGAACAGCAATGGTATGTGCTATAGAAGGGTGGACAGCAATGGTATGTGCGATAGAAGGGTGAACATCAATGGTATGTGCTATAGAAGGGTGGACAGCAATGGTATGTGCTATAGAAGGGTTAACAGCAATGGTATGTGCTATAGAAGGGTGAACAGCAATGGATGTGCTATAGAAGGGTGAACAGCAATGGTATGTGCTATAGAAGGGTTAACAGCAATGGTATGTGCTATAGAAGGGTGAACAGCAATGGTATGTGCGATAGAAGGGTGAACAGCAATGGTATGTGCGATAGACGGGTGAACAGCAATGGTATGTGCTATAGAAGGGTGAACAGCAATGGTATGTGCTATAGAAGGGTGGACAGCAATGGTATGTGCTATAGAAGGGTGAAAAGCAATGGTATGTGCTATAGAAGGGTGAACAGCAATGGTATGTGCGATAGAAGGGTGAACAGCAATGGTATGTGCAATAGAAGGGTGAACAGCAATGGTATGTGCTATAGAAGGGTGAACAGCAATGGTATGTGCAATAGAAGGGTGAACAGCAATGGTATGTGCGATAGAAGGGTGAACAGCAATGGATGTGCGATAGAAGGGTGAACAGCAATGGATGTGCAATAGAAGGGTGAACAGTAATGGTATGTGCTATAGAAGGGGGAACAGCAATGGTATGTGCTATAGAAGGGTGGACAGCAATGGTATGTGCTATAGAAGGGTGGACAGCAATGGTATGTGCGATAGAAGGGTGAACAGCAATGGTATGTGCTATAGAAGGGTGAACAGCAATGGTATGTGCGATAGAAGGGTGAACAGCAATGGTATGTGCTATAGAAGGGTGAACAGCAATGGTATGTGCTATAGAAGGGTGAACAGCAATGGTATGTGCGATAGAAGGGTGAACAGCAATGGTATGTGCTATAGAAGGGTGAACAGCAATGGTATGTGCGATAGAAGGGTGAACAGCAATGGTATGTGCGATAGAAGGGTGGACAGCAATGGTATGTGCGATAGAAGGGTGAACAGCAATGGATGTGCGATAGAAGGGTGAACAGCAATGGTATGTGCGATAGACGGGTAAACAGCAATGGTACGTGCTATAGAAGGGTGAACAGCAATGGTATGTGCGATAGAAGGGTGAACAGCAATGGATGTGCAATAGAAGGGTGAACAGCAATGGTATGTGCAATAGAAGGGTGAACAGCAATGGACGTGCGATAGAAGGGTGAACAGCAATGGTATGTGCGATAGACGGGTGAACAGCAATGGTATGTGCTATAGAAGGGTGAACAGCAATGGTATGTGCGATAGAAGGGTGAACAGCAATGGACGTGCGATAGAAGGGTGAACAGCAATGGTATGTGCAATAGAAGGGTGAACAGCAATGGTATGTGCTATAGAAGGGTGAACAGCAATGGTATGTGCGATAGAAGGGTGAACAGCAATGGTATGTGCGATAGAAGGGTGAACAGCAATGGATGTGCGATAGAAGGGTGAACAGCAATGGATGTGCGATAGAAGGGTGAACAGCAATGGTATGTGCTATAGAAGGGGGAACAGCAATGGTATGTGCTATAGAAGGGTGGACAGCAATGGTATGTGCTATAGAAGGGTGGACAGCAATGGTATGTGCGATAGAAGGGTGAACAGCAATGGTATGTGCGATAGAAGGGTGAACAGCAATGGTATGTGCGATAGAAGGGTGAACAGCAATGGTATGTGCGATAGAAGGGTGAACAGCAATGGTACGTGCTATAGAAGGGTGAACAGCAATGGTATGTGCGATAGAAGGGTGAACAGCAATGGATGTGCAATAGAAGGGTGAACAGCAATGGTATGTGCAATAGAACGGTGAACAGCAATGGACGTGCGATAGAAGGGTGAACAGCAATGGTATGTGCGATAGAAGGGTGAACAGCAATGGTATGTGCAATGGAAGGGTGAACAGCAATGGTATGTGCGATAGAAGGGTGAACAGCAATGGTATGTGCTATAGAAGGGTGAACAGCAATGGTATGTGCGATAGAAGGGTGAACAGCAATGGTATGTGCGATAGAAGGGTGAACAGCAATGGTATGTGCGATAGAAGGGTGAACAGCAATGGTATGTGCTATAGAAGGGTGAACAGCAATGGTATGTGCTATAGAAGGGTGAACAGCAATGGTATGTGCAATAGAAGGGTGAACAGCAATGGTATGTGCAATAGAAGGGTGAACAGCAATGGACGTGCAATAGAAGGGTGCACAGCAATGGTACGTGTTATAGAAGGGTGAACAGCATTGAGTACGTGCTATAGAAGGGTGAACAGCAATGGTACGTGCTATAGAAGGGTGAACAGCAATGGTACGTGCTATAGAAGGGTGAACAGCAATGGTATGTGCTATAGAAGGGTGAACAGCAATGGTATGTGCGATAGAAGGGTGAACAGCAATGGTATGTGCGATAGAAGGGTGAACAGCAATGGTATGTGCGATAGAAGGGTGAACAGCAATGGTATGTGCGATAGAAGGGTGAACAGCAATGGTATGTGCTATAGAAGGGTGAACAGCAATGGTATGTGCTATAGAAGGGTGAACAGCAATGGTATGTGCAATGGAAGGGTGAACAGCAATGGACGTGCAATAGAAGGGTGAACAACAATGGTATGTGCTATAGAAGGGTGGACAGCAATGGTATGTGCTATAGAAGGGTGGACAGCAATGGTATGTGCGATAGAAGGGTGAACAGCAATGGATGTGCGATAGAAGGGTGAACAGCAATGGTATGTGCTATAGAAGGGTGAACAGCAATGGTATGTGCGATAGAAGGGTGAACAGCAATGGACGTGCGATAGAAGGGTGAACAGCAATGGTATGTGCGATAGAAGGGTGAACAGCAATGGTATGTGCTATAGAAGGGTGAACAGCAATGGACGTGCAATAGAAGGGTGAACAGCAATGGTATGTGCTATAGAAGGGTGAACAGCAATGGTATGTGCGATAGAAGGGTGAACAGCAATGGTATGTGCGATAGAAGGGTGAACAGCAATGGATGTGCGATAGAAGGGTGAACAGCAATGGATGTGCGATAGAAGGGTGAACAGCAATGGTATGTGCTATAGAAGGGGAACAGCAATGGTATGTGCTATAGAAGGGTGGACAGCAATGGTATGTGCTATAGAAGGGTGGACAGCAATGGTATGTGCGATAGAAGGGTGAACAGCAATGGTATGTGCGATAGAAGGGTGAACAGCAATGGTATGTGCTATAGAAGGGTGAACAGCAATGGTATGTGCTATAGAAGGGTGAACAGCAATGGTATGTGCGATAGAAGGGTGAACAGCAATGGTATGTGCGATAGAAGGGTGAACAGCAATGGTTTGTGCTATAGAAGGGTGAACAGCAATGAATGTGCGATAGAAGGGTGAACAGCAATGGATGTGCTATAGAAGGGTGAACAGCAATGGTATGTGCTATAGAAGGGTGAACAGCAATGGTATGTGCTATAGAAGGGTGAACAGCAATGGTATGTGCTATAGAAGGGTGAACAGCAATGGTATGTGCGATAGAAGGGTGAACAGAAATGGATGTGCGATAGAAGGGTGAACAGCAATGGTATGTGCGATAGAAGGGTGAACAGCAATGGTACGTGCTATAGAAGGGTGAACAGCAATGGTATGTGCGATAGAAGGGTGAACAGCAATGGATGTGCAATAGAAGGGTGAACAGCAATGGTATGTGCAATAGAAGGGTGAACAGCAATGGACGTGCGATAGAAGGGTGAACAGCAATGGTATGTGCGATAGAAGGGTGAACAGCAATGGTATGTGCTATAGAAGGGTGAACAGCAATGGTATGTGCGATAGAAGGGTGAACAGCGATGGTATGTGCGATAGAAGGGTGAACAGCAATGGTATGTGCGATAGAAGGGTGAACAGCAATGGTATATGCGATAGAAGGGTGAACAGCAATGGTATGTGCAATAGAAGGGTGAACAGCAATGGTATGTGCTATAGAAGGGTGAACAGCAATGGTATGTGCTATAGAAGGGTGGACAGCAATGGTATGTGCGATAGAAGGGTGAACATCAATGGTATGTGCTATAGAAGGGTGGACAGCAATGGTATGTGCTATAGAAGGGTGAACAGCAATGGTATGTGCTATAGAAGGGTGAACAGCAATGGATGTGCTATAGAAGGGTGAACAGCAATGGTATGTGCTATAGAAGGGTTAACAGCAATGGTATGTGCTATAGAAGGGTGAACAGCAATGGTATGTGCGATAGAAGGGTGAACAGCAATGGTATGTGCGATAGACGGGTGAACAGCAATGGTATGTGCTATAGAAGGGTGAACAGCAATGGTATGTGCTATAGAAGGGTGGACAGCAATGGTATGTGCTATAGAAGGGTGAAAAGCAATGGTATGTGCTATAGAAGGGTGAACAGCAATGGTATGTGCGATAGAAGGGTGAACAGCAATGGTATGTGCAATAGAAGGGTGAACAGCAATGGTATGTGTGATAGAAGGGTGAACAGCAATGGATGTGCGATAGAAGGGTGAACAGCAATGGTATGTGCGATAGAAGGGTGAACAGCAATGGATGTGCAACAGAAGGGTGAACAGCAATGGTATGTGCTATAGAAGGGTGAACAGCAATGGTATGTGCTATAGAAGGGTGAACAGTAATGGTATGTGCGATAGAAGGGTGAACAGCAATGGTATGTGCTATAGAAAGGTGAACAGCAATGGTATGTGCTATAGAAGGGTGAACAGCAATGGTATGTGCTATAGAAGGGTGAACAGCAATGGTATGTGCAATGGAAGGCTGAACAGCAATGGACGTGCGATAGAAGGGTGAACAGCAATGGTATGTGCTATAGAAGGGTGGACAGCAATGGTATGTGCGATAGAAGGGTGAACAGCAATGGATGTGCGATAGAAGGGTGAACAGCAATGGTATGTGCTATAGAAGGGTGGACAGCAATGGTACGTGCTATAGAAGGGTGAACAGCAATGGTATGTGCTATAGAAGGGTGAACAGCAATGGTATGTGCGATAGAAGGGTGGACAGCAATGGTATGTGCGATAGAAGGGTGAACAGCAATGGATGTGCTATAGAAGGGTGAACAGCAATGGTATGTGCGATAGAAGGGTGGACAGCAATGGTATGTGCGATAGAAGGGTGACCAGCAATGGTATGTGCGATAGAAGGGTGAACAGCAATGGTATGTGCGATAGAAGGGTGAACAGCAATGGTATGTGCGATAGAAGGGTGAACAGCAATGGTATGTGCGATAGAAGGGTGGACAGCAATGGTATGTGCTATAGAAGGGTGAACAGCAATGGTATGTGCGATAGAAGGGTGGACAGCAATGGTATGTGCGATAGAAGGGTGAACAGCAATGGTATGTGCTATAGAAGGGTGAACAGCAATGGTATGTGCGATAGAAGGGTGAACAGCAATGGTACGTGCAATAGAAGGGTGAACAGCAATGGTACGTGCGATAGAAGGGTGAACAGCAATGGTACGTGCGATAGAAGGGTGAACAGCAATGGTACGTGCGATAGAAGGGTGAACAGCAATGGACGTGCGATAGAAGGGTGAACAGCAATGGTATGTGCGATAGAAGGGTGAACAGCAATGGTATGTGCTATAGAAGGGTGAACAGCAATGGTATGTGCGATAGAAGGGTGAACAGCGATGGTATGTGCGATAGAAGGGTGAACAGCAATGGTATGTGCGATAGAAGGGTGAACAGCAATGGTATATGCGATAGAAGGGTGAACAGCAATGGTATGTGCAATAGAAGGGTGAACAGCAATGGTATGTGCTATAGAAGGGTGAACAGCAATGGTATGTGCTATAGAAGGGTGGACAGCAATGGTATGTGCGATAGAAGGGTGAACATCAATGGTATGTGCTATAGAAGGGTGGACAGCAATGGTATGTGCTATAGAAGGGTGAACAGCAATGGTATGTGCTATAGAAGGGTGAACAGCAATGGATGTGCTATAGAAGGGTGAACAGCAATGGTATGTGCTATAGAAGGGTTAACAGCAATGGTATGTGCTATAGAAGGGTGAACAGCAATGGTATGTGCGATAGAAGGGTGAACAGCAATGGTATGTGCGATAGACGGGTGAACAGCAATGGTATGTGCTATAGAAGGGTGAACAGCAATGGTATGTGCTATAGAAGGGTGGACAGCAATGGTATGTGCTATAGAAGGGTGAAAAGCAATGGTATGTGCTATAGAAGGGTGAACAGCAATGGTATGTGCGATAGAAGGGTGAATAGCAATGGTATGTGCAATAGAAGGGTGAACAGCAATGGTATGTGTGATAGAAGGGTGAACAGCAATGGATGTGCGATAGAAGGGTGAACAGCAATGGTATGTGCGATAGAAGGGTGAACAGCAATGGACGTGCAACAGAAGGGTGAACAGCAATGGTATGTGCTATAGAAGGGTGAACAGCAATGGTATGTGCTATAGAAGGGTGAACAGCAATGGTATGTGCGATAGAAGGGTGAACAGCAATGGTATGTGCTATAGAAAGGTGAACAGCAATGGTATGTGCTATAGAAGGGTGAACAGCAATGGTATGTGCTATAGAAGGGTGAACAGCAATGGTATGTGCAATGGAAGGCTGAACAGCAATGGACGTGCGATAGAAGGGTGAACAGCAATGGTATGTGCTATAGAAGGGTGGACAGCAATGGTATGTGCGATAGAAGGGTGAACAGCAATGGATGTGCGATAGAAGGGTGAACAGCAATGGTATGTGCTATAGAAGGGTGGACAGCAATGGTACGTGCTATAGAAGGGTGAACAGCAATGGTATGTGCTATAGAAGGGTGAACAGCAATGGTATGTGCGATAGAAGGGTGGACAGCAATGGTATGTGCGATAGAAGGGTGAACAGCAATGGATGTGCTATAGAAGGGTGAACAGCAATGGTATGTGCGATAGAAGGGTGGACAGCAATGGTATGTGCGATAGAAGGGTGACCAGCAATGGTATGTGCGATAGAAGGGTGAACAGCAATGGTATGTGCGATAGAAGGGTGAACAGCAATGGTATGTGCGATAGAAGGGTGAACAGCAATGGTATGTGCGATAGAAGGGTGGACAGCAATGGTATGTGCTATAGAAGGGTGAACAGCAATGGTATGTGCGATAGAAGGGTGGACAGCAATGGTATGTGCGATAGAAGGGTGAACAGCAATGGTATGTGCTATAGAAGGGTGAACAGCAATGGTATGTGCGATAGAAGGGTGAACAGCAATGGTACGTGCAATAGAAGGGTGAACAGCAATGGTACGTGCGATAGAAGGGTGAACAGCAATGGTACGTGCGATAGAAGGGTGAACAGCAATGGTACGTGCGATAGAAGGGTGAACAGCAATGGTATGTCTTATAGAAGGGTGAACAGCAATGGTATGTGTGATAGAAGGGTGAACAGCAATGGATGTGCGATAGAAGGGTGAACAGAAATGGTATGTGCTATAGAAGGGTGACCATCAATGGTATGTGCTATAGAAGGGTGAACAGCAATGGTATGTGCGATAGAAGGGTGAACAGCAATGGTATGTGCGATAGAAGGGTGAACAGCAATGGTATGTGCTATAGAAGGGTGAACAGCAATGGTATGTGCAATAGAAGGGTGAACAGCAATGGTATGTGCGATAGAAGGGTGAACAGCAATGGTATGTGCGATAGAAGGGTGAACAGCAATGGTATGTGCTATAGAAGGGTGAACAGCAATGGTATGTGCTATAGAAGGGTGAACAGCAATGGTATGTGCGATAGAAGGGTGAACAGCAATGGTATGTGCGATAGAAGGGTGAACAGCAATGGTATGTGCGATAGAAGGGTGAACAGCAATGGTATGTGCGATAGAAGGGTGGACAACAATGGTATGTGCGATAGAAGGGTGAACAGCAATGGATGTGCGATAGAAGGGTGAACAGCAATGGTATGTGCGATAGAAGGGTGAACAGCAATGGTACGTGCTATAGAAGGGTGAACAGCAATGGTATGTGCGATAGAAGGGTGAACAGCAATGGATGTGCAATAGAAGGGTGAACAGCAATGGTATGTGCGATAGAAGGGTGAACAGCAATGGATGTGCGATAGTAGGGTGAACAGCAATGGTATGTGCTATAGAAGGGTGAACTGCAATGGTATGTGCAATAGAAGGGTGAACAGCAATGGTATATGCGATAGAAGGGTGAACAGCAATGGTATGTGCTATAGAAGGGTGAACAGCAATGGTATGTGCGATAGAAGGGTGAACAGCAATGGTATGTGCGATAGAAGGGTGAACAGCAATGGTATGTGCGATAGAAGGGTGAACAGCAATGGTATGTGCTATAGAAGGGTGAACAGCAATGGTATGTGCTATAGAAGGGTGAACAGCAATGGTATGTGCTATAGAAGGGTGAACAGCAATGGACGTGCAATAGAAGGGTGAACAGCAATGGTACGTGTTATAGAAGGGTGAACAGCATTGGTACGTGCTATAGAAGGGTGAACAGCAATGGAACGTGCTATAGAAGGGTGAACAGCAATGGTACGTGCTATAGAAGGGTGAACAGCAATGGTATGTGCTATAGAAGGGTGAACAGCAATGGTAAGTGCGATAGAAGGGTGAACAGCAATGGTATGTGCGATAGAAGGGTGAACAGCAATGGTATGTGCGATAGAAGGGTGAACAGCAATGGTATGTGCGATAGAAGGGTGAACAGCAATGGTATGTGCTATAGAAGGGTGAACAGCAATGGTATGTGCTATAGAAGGGTGAACAGCAATGGTATGTGCAATGGAAGGGTGAACAGCAATGGACGTGCAATAGAAGGGTGAACAACAATGGTATGTGCTATAGAAGGGTGGACAGCAATGGTATGTGCTATAGAAGGGTGGACAGCAATGGTATGTGCGATAGAAGGGTGAACAGCAATGGATGTGCGATAGAAGGGTGAACAGCAATGGTATGTGCTATAGAAGGGTGAACAGCAATGGTATGTGCGATAGAAGGGTGAACAGCAATGGGCGTGCGATAGAAGGGTGAACAGCAATGGTATGTGCGATAGAAGGGTGAACAGCAATGGTATGTGCTATAGAAGGGTGAACAGCAATGGACGTGCAATAGAAGGGTGAACAGCAATGGTATGTGCTATAGAAGGGTGAACAGCAATGGTATGTGCGATAGAAGGGTGAACAGCAATGGTATGTGCAATAGAAGGGTGAACAGCAATGGATGTGCGATAGAAGGGTGAACAGCAATGGATGTGCGATAGAAGGGTGAACAGCAATGGATGTGCGATAGAAGGGTGAACAGCAATGGTATGTGCTATAGAAGGGGGAACAGCAATGGTATGTGCTATAGAAGGGTGGACAGCAGTGGTATGTGCTATAGAAGGGTGGACAGCAGTGGTATGTGCTATAGAAGGGTGAACAGCAATGGTATGTGCGATAGAAGGGTGAACAGCAATGGTATGTGCGATAGAAGGGTGAACAGCAATGGTATGTGCTATAGAAGGGTGAACAGCAATGGTATGTGCTATAGAAGGGTGAACAGCAATGGTATGTGCAATGGAAGGGTGAACAGCAATGGGCGTGCAATAGAAGGGTGAACAACAATGGTATGTGCTATAGAAGGGTGGACAGCAATGGTATGTGCTATAGAAGGGTGGACAGCAATGGTATGTGCGATAGAAGGGTGAACAGCAATGGATGTGCGATAGAAGGGTGAACAGCAATGGTATGTGCTATAGAAGGGTGAACAGCAATGGTATGTGCGATAGAAGGGTGAACAGCAATGGACGTGCGATAGAAGGGTGAATAGCAATGGTATGTGCGATAGAAGGGTGAACAGCAATGGTATGTGCTATAGAAGGGTGAACAGCAATGGACGTGCAATAGAAGGGTGAACAGCAATGGTATGTGCTATAGAAGGGTGAACAGCAATGGTATGTGCGATAGAAGGGTGAACAGCAATGGTATGTGCGATAGAAGGGTGAACAGCAATGGATGTGCGATAGAAGGGTGAACAGCAATGGATGTGCGATAGAAGGGTGAACAGCAATGGATGTGCGATAGAAGGGTGAACAGCAATGGTATGTGCTATAGAAGGGGGAACAGAAATGGTATGTGCTATAGAAGGGGGGACAGCAATGGTATGTGCTATAGAAGGGTGGACAGCAATGGTATGTGCGATAGAAGGGTGAACAGCAATGGTATGTGCGATAGAAGGGTGAACAGCAATGGTATGTGCGATAGAAGGGTGAACAGCAATGGTATGTGCTATAGAAGGGTGAACAGCAATGGTATGTGCTATAGAAGGGTGACAGCAATGGTATGTGCGATAGAAGGGTGAACAGCAATGGTATGTGCGATAGAAGGGTGAACAGCAATGGTATGTGCGATAGAAGGGTGAACAGCAATGGTATGTGCTATAGAAGGGTGAACAGCAATGGATGTGCGATAGAAGGGTGAACAGCAATGGATGTGCTATAGAAAGGTGAACAGCAATGGTATGTGCTATAGAAGGGTGAACAGCAATGGTATGTGCTATAGAAGGGTGAACAGCAATGGTATGTGCAATAGAAGGGTGAACAGCAATGGTATGTGCGATAGAAGGGTGAACAGCAATGGATGTGCGATAGAAGGGTGAACAGCAATGGTATGTGCGATAGAAGGGTGAACAGCAATGGTATGTGCTATAGAAGGGTGAACAGCAATGGTATGTGCGATAGAAGGGTGAACAGCAATGAATGTGCAATAGAAGGGTGAACAGCAATGGTATGTGCAATAGAAGGGTGAACAGCAATGGACGTGCGATAGAAGGGTGAACAGCAATGGTATGTGCGATAGAAGGGTGAACAGCAATGGTATGTGCTATAGAAGGGTGAACAGCAATGGTATGTGCGATAGAAGGGTGAACAGCGATGGTATGTGCGGTAGAAGAGTGAACAGCAATGGTATGTGCGATAGAAGGGTGAACAGCAATGGTATGTGCTATAGAAGGGTGAACAGCAATGGTATGTGCGATAGAAGGGTGAACAGCAATGGTATGTGCTATAGAAGGGTGAACAGCAATGGTATGTGTGATAGAAGGGTGAACAGCAATGGTATGTGCGATAGAAGGGTGAACAGCAATTGACGTGCGATAGAAGGGTGAACAGCAATGGTATGTGCGATAGAAGGGTGAACAGCAATGGTATGTGCTATAGAAGGGTGAACAGCAATGGTATGTGCGATAGAAGGGTGAACAGCAATGGTATGTGCGATAGAAGGGTGAACAGCAATGGTATGTGCTGATAGAAGGGTGAACAGCAATGGTACGTGCAATAGAAGGGTGAACAGCAATGGTATGTGCTATAGAAGGGTGAACAGCAATGGTATGTGCTATAGAAGGGTGAACAGCAATGGTATGTGCGATAGAAGGGTGAACAGCAATGGTATGTGCGATAGAAGGGTGAACAGCAATGGTATGTGCGATAGAAGGGTCGACAGCAATGGATGTGCAATAGAAGGGTGAACAGCAATGGTATGGGCTATAGAAGGGTGAACAGCAATGGTATGTGCGATAGAAGGGTGAACAGCAATGGTATGTGCGATAGAAGGGTGAACAGCAATGGTATGTGCGATAGAAGGGTGAACAGCAATGGTATGTGCTGATAGAAGGGTGAACAGCAATGGTATGTGCTATAGAATGGGTGAACAGCAATGGTATGTGCTATAGAAGGGTGAACAGCAATGGTATGTGCTATAGAAGGGTGAACAGCAATGGTATGTGCTGATAGAAGGGTGAACAGCAATGGTATGTGCTATAGAAGGGTGAACAGCAATGGTATGTGCTATAGAAGGGTGAACAGCAATGGTATGTGCTATAGAAGGGTGAACAGCAATGGTATGTGCTATAGAAGGGTGAACAGCAATGGATGTGCTATAGAAGGGTGAACAGCAATGGTATGTGCTATAGAAGAGTGAATAGCAATGGTATGTGCGATAGAAGGGTGAACAGCAATGGTATGTGCTATAGAAGGGTTAACAGCAATGGTATGTGCTATAGAAGGGTTAACAGCAATGGTATGTGCGATAGAAGGGTGAACAGCAATGGTATGTGCGATAGAAGGGTGAACAGCAATGCTATGTGCTATAGAAGGGTGAACAGCAATGGTATGTGCGATAGAAGGGTGAACAGCAATGGTATGTGCTATAGAAGGGTGAACAGCAATGGTATGTGCTATAGAAGGGTGAACAGCAATGGTATGTTCTATAGAAGGGTGAACAGCAATGGTATGTGCGATAGAAGGGTGAACAGCAATGGTATGTGCGATAGAAGGGTGAACAGCAACGGTATGTGCGATAGAAGGGTGAACAGCAATGGTATGTGCGATAGAAGGGTGAACAGCAATGGTATGTGCAATGGAAGGGTGAACAGCAATGGACGTGCAATAGAAGGGTGAACAGCAATGGTATGTGCTATAGAAGGGTGAACAGCAATGGTATGTGCTATAGAAGGGTGAACAGCAATGGTATGTGCAATAGAAGGGTGAACAGCAATGGATGTGCAATAGAAGGGTGAACAGCAATGGTATGTGCTATAGAAGGGTGAACAGCAATGGTATGTGCGATAGAAGGGTGAACAGCAATGGTATGTGCGATAGAAGGGTGAACAGCAATGGTATGTGCTATAGAAGGGTGAACAGCAATGGTATGTGCTATAGAATGGTGAACAGCAATGGTATGTGCTATAGAAGGGTGAACAGCAATGGTATGTGCTATAGAAGGGTGAACAGCGATGGTATGTGCAATAGAAGGGTGAACAGCAATGGACGTGCAATAGAAGGGTGAACAGCAATGGTACGTGTTATAGAAGGGTGAACAGCATTGGTACGTGCTATAGAAGGGTGAACAGCAATGGTACGTGCTATAGAAGGGTGAACAGCAATGGTACGTGCTATAGAAGGGTGAACAGCAATGGTACGTGCTATAGAAGGGTGAACAGCAATGGTATGTGCGATAGAAGGGTGAACAGCAATGGTATGTGCGATAGAAGGGTGAACAGCAATGGTATGTGCTATAGAAGGGTGAACAGCAATGGTATGTGCTATAGAAGGGTGAACAGCAATGGTATGTGCAATGGAAGGGTGAACAGCAATGGACGTGCAATAGAAGGGTGAACAGCAATGGTATGTGCTATAGAAGGGTGGACAGCAATGGTATGTGCTATAGAAGGGTGGACAGCAATGGTTTGTGCGATAGAAGGGTGAACAGCAATGGATGTGCGATAGAAGGGTGAACAGCAATGGTATGTGCTATAGAAGGGTGAACAGCAATGGTATGTGCGATAGAAGGGTGAACAGCAATGGACGTGCGATAGAAGGGTGAACAGCAATGGTATGTGCTATAGAAGGGTGAACAGCAATGGTATGTGCGATAGAAGGGTGAACAGCAATGGTATGTGCGATAGAAGGGTGAACAGCAATGGATGTGCGATAGAAGGGTGAACAGCAATGGATGTGCAATAGAAGGGTGAACAGTAATGGTATGTGCTATAGAAGGGGGAACAGCAATGGTATGTGCTATAGAAGGGTGGACAGCAATGGTATGTGCTATAGAAGGGTGGACAGCAATGGTATGTGCGATAGAAGGGTGAACAGCAATGGTATGTGCTATAGAAGGGTGAACAGCAATGGTATGTGCGATAGAAGGGTGAACAGCAATGGTATGTGCTTATAGAAGGGTGAACAGCAATGGTATGTGCTATAGAAGGGTGAACAGCAATGGTATGTGCGATAGAACGGTGAACAGCAATGGTATGTGCTATAGAAGGGTGAACAGCAATGGTATGTGCGATAGAAGGGTGAACAGCAATGGTATGTGCGATAGAAGGGTGGACAGCAATGGTATGTGCGATAGAAGGGTGAACAGCAATGGATGTGCGATAGAAGGGTGAACAGCAATGGTATGTGCGATAGAAGGGTGAACAGCAATGGTACGTGCTATAGAAGGGTGAACAGAAATGGTATGTGCGATAGAAGGGTGAACAGCAATGGATGTGCAATAGAAGGGTGAACAGCAATGGTATGTGCAATAGAAGGGTGAACAGCAATGGACGTGCGATAGAAGGGTGAACAGCAATGGTATGTGCGATAGAAGGGTGAACAGCAATGGTATGTGCTATAGAAGGGTGAACAGCAATGGTATGTGCGATAGAAGGGTGAACAGCAATGGACGTAGCGATAGAAGGGTGAACAGCAATGGTATGTGCTATAGAAGGGTGAACAGCAATGGTATGTGCGATAGAAGGGTGAACAGCAATGGTATGTGCGATAGAAGGGTGAACAGCAATGGATGTGCGATAGAAGGGTGAACAGCAATGGATGTGCAATAGAAGGGTGAACAGCAATAGTATGTGCTATAGAAGGGGAACAGCAATGGTATGTGCTATAGAAGGGTGGAGAGCAATGGTATGTGCTATAGAAGGGTGGACAGCAATGGTATGTGCGATAGAAGGGTGAACAGCAATGGTATGTGCGATAGAAGGGTGAACAGCAATGGTATGTGCGATAGAAGGGTGAACAGCAATGGTATGTGCTATAGAAAGGTGAACAGCAATGGTATGTGCTATAGAAGGGTGAACAGCAATGGTATGTGCGATAGAAGGGTGAACAGCAATGGTATGTGCTATAGAAGGGTGAACAGCAATGGTATGTGCGATAGAAGGGTGAACAGCAATGGTATGTGCGATAGAAGGGTGGACAGCAATGGTATGTGCGATAGAAGGGTGAACAGCAATGGATGTGCGATAGAAGGGTGAACAGCAATGGTATGTGCGATAGAAGGGTGAACAGCAATGGTACGTGCTATAGAAGGGTGAACAGCAATGGTATGTGCGATAGAAGGGTGAACAGCAATGGATGTGCAATAGAAGGGTGAACAGCAATGGTATGTGCAATAGAAGGAGTGAACAGCAATGGACGTGCGATAGAAGGGTGAACAGCAATGGTATGTGCGATAGAAGGGTGAACAGCAATGGTATGTGCTATAGAAGGGTGAACAGCAATGGTATGTGCGATAGAAGGGTGAACAGCAATGGTATGTGCTATAGAAGGGTGAACAGCAATGGTATGTGCGATAGAAGGGTGAACAGCAATGGTATGTGCGATAGAAGGGTGAACAGCAATGGTATGTGCGATAGAAGGGTGAACAGCAATGGTATGTGCTATAGAAGGGTGAACAGCAATGGTATGTGCTATAGAAGGGTGAACAGCAATGGTATGTGCAATAGAAGGGTGAACAGCAATGGTATGTGCAATAGAAGGGTGAACAGCAATGGACGTGCAATAGAAGGGTGAACAGCAATGGTACGTGTTATAGAAGGGTGAACAGCATTGGTACGTGCTATAGAAGGGTGAACAGCAATGGTACGTGCTATAGAAGGGTGAACAGCAATGGTACGTGCTATAGAAGGGTGAACAGCAATGGTATGTGCTATAGAAGGGTGAACAGCAATGGTATGTGCGATAGAAGGGTGAACAGCAATGGTATGTGCGATAGAAGGGTGAACAGCAATGGTATGTGCGATAGAAGGGTGAACAGCAATGGTATGTGCGATAGAAGGGTGAACAGCAATGGTATGTGCTATAGAAGGGTGAACAGCAATGGTATGTGCTATAGAAGGGTGAACAGCAATGGTATGTGCAATGGAAGGGTGAACAGCAATGGACGTGCAATAGAAGGGTGAACAACAATGGTATGTGCTATAGAAGGGTGGACAGCAATGGTATGTGCTATAGAAGGGTGGACAGCAATGGTATGTGCGATAGAATGGTGAACAGCAATGGATGTGCGATAGAAGGGTGAACAGCAATGGTATGTGCTATAGAAGGGTGAACAGCAATGGTATATGCGATAGAAGGGTGAACAGCAATGGACGTGCGATTGAAGGGTGAACAGCAATGGTATGTGCGATAGAAGGGTGAACAGCAATGGTATGTGCTATAGAAGGGTGAACAGCAATGGACGTGCAATAGAAGGGTGAACAGCAATGGTATGTGCTATAGAAGGGTGAACAGCAATGGTATGTGCGATAGAAGGGTGAACAGCAATGGTATGTGCGATAGAAGGGTGAACAGCAATGGATGTGCGATAGAAGGTTGAACAGCAATGGATGTGCGATAGAAGGGTGAACAGCAATGGATGTTCGATAGAAGGGTGAACAGCAATGGTATGTGCTATAGAAGGGGAACAGCAATGGTATGTGCTATAGAAGGGTGGACAGCAATGGTATGTGCTATAGAAGGGTGGACAGAAATGGTATGTGCGATAGAAGGGTGAACAGCAATGGTATGTGCGATAGAAGGGTGAACAGCAATGGTATGTGCTATAGAAGGGTGAACAGCAATGGTATGTGCTTTAGAAGGGTGAACAGCAATGGATGTGCGATAGAAGGGTGAACAGCAATGGATGTGCGATAGAAGGGTGAACAGCAATGGATGTGCAATAGAAGGGTGAACAGTAATGGTATGTGCTATAGAAGGGGAACAGCAATGGTATGTGCTATAGAAGGGTGGACAGCAATGGTATGTGCTATAGAAGGGTGTGACAGCAATGGTATGTGCGATAGAAGGGTGAACAGCAATGGTATGTGCTATAGAAGGGTGAACAGCAATGGTATGTGCGATAGAAGGGTGTACAGCAATGGTATGTGCTATAGAAGGGTGAACAGCAATGGTATGTGCTATAGAAGGGTGAACAGCAATGGTATGTGCTATAGAAGGGTGAACAGCAATGGTATGTGCGATAGAAGGGTGAACAGCAATGGTATGTGCGATAGAAGGGTGGACAGCAATGGTATGTGCGATAGAAGGGTGAACAGCAATGGATGTGCGATAGAAGGGTGAACAGCAATGGTATGTAGCGATAGAAGGGTGAACAGCAATGGTACGTGCTATAGAAGGGTGAACAGAAATGGTATGTGCGATAGAAGGGTGAACAGCAATGGATGTGCAATAGAAGGGTGAACAGCAATGGTATGTGCAATAGAAGGGTGAACAGCAATGGACGTGTGATAGAAGGGTGAACAGCAATGGTATGTAGCGATAGAAGGGTGAACAGCAATGGTATGTGCTATAGAAGGGTGAACAGCAATGGTATGTGCTATAGAAGGGTGAACAGCAATGGTATGTGCGATAGAAGGGTGAACAGCAATGGACGTGCGATAGAAGGGTGAACAGCAATGGTATGTGCTATAGAAGGGTGAACAGCAATGGTATGTGCGATAGAAGGGTGAACAGCAATGGTATGTGCGATAGAAGGGTGAACAGCAATGGATGTGCGATAGAAGGGTGAACAGCAATGGATGTGCAATAGAAGGGTGAACAGCAATAGTATGTGCAATAGAAGGGTGAACAGCAATGGTATGTGCTATAGAAGGGTGGAGAGCAATGGTATGTGCTATAGAAGGGTGGACAGCAATGGTATGTGCGATAGAAGGGTGAACAGCAATGGTATGTGCGATAGAAGGGTGAACAGCAATGGTATGTGCAATAGAAGGGTGAACAGCAATGGTATGTGCTATAGAAGGGTGAACAGCAATGGTATGTGCTATAGAAGGGTGAACAGCAATGGTATGTGCGATAGAAGGGTGAACAGCAATGGTATGTGCTATAGAAGGGTGAACAGCAATGGTATGAATGCGATAGAAGGGTGAACAGCAATGGTATGTGCGATAGAAGGGTGGACAGCAATGGTATGTGCGATAGAAGGGTGAACAGCAATGGATGTGCGATAGAAGGGTGAACAGCAATGGTATGTGCGATAGAAGGGTGAACAGCAATGGTACGTGCTATAGAAGGGTGAACAGCAATGGTATGTGCGATAGAAGGGTGAACAGCAATGGATGTGCAATAGAAGAGTGAACAGCAATGGTATGTGCAATAGAAGGGTGAACAGCAATGGACGTGCGATAGAAGGGTGAACAGCAATGGTATGTGCGATAGAGAGGGTGAACAGCAATGGTATGTGCTATAGAAGGGTGAACAGCAATGGTATGTGCGATAGAAGGGTGAACAGCAATGGTATGTGCTATAGAAGGGTGAACAGCAATGGTATGTGCGATAGAAGGGTGAACAGCAATGGTATGTGCGTATAGAAGGGTGAACAGCAATGGTATGTGCGATAGAAGGGTGAACAGCAATGGTATGTGCTATAGAAGGGTGAACAGCAATGGTATGTGCTATAGAAGGGTGAACAGCAATGGTATGTGCAATAGAAGGAGTGAACAGCAATGGTATGTGCAATAGAAGGGTGAACAGCAATGGACGTGGCAATAGAAGGGTGAACAGCAATGGTAACGTGTTATAGAAGGGTGAACAGCATTGGTACGTGCTATAGAAGGGTGAACAGCAATGGTACGTGCTATAGAAGGGTGAACAGCAATGGTACGTGCTATAGAAGGGTGAACAGCAATGGTATGTGCTATAGAAGGGTGAACAGCAATGGTATGTGCGATAGAAGGGTGAACAGCAATGGTATGTGCGATAGAAGGGTGAACAGCAATTGTATGTGCGATAGAAGGGTGAACAGTAATGGTATGTGCGATAGAAGGGTGAACAGCAATGGTATGTGCTATAGAAGGGTGAACAACAATGGTATGTGCTATAGAAGGGTGAACAGCAATGGTATGTGCAATGGAAGGGTGAACAGCAATGGACGTGCAATAGAAGGGTGAACAACAATGGTATGTGCTATAGAAGGGTGGACAGCAATGGTATGTGCTATGAAGGGTGGACAGCAATGGTATGTGCGATAGAAGGGTGAACAGCAATGTATGTGCGATAGAAGGGTGAACAGCAATGGTATGTGCTATAGAAGAGGTGAACAGCAATGGTATGTGCTATAGAAGGGTGAACAGCAATGGTATGTAAGCGAGTAGAAGGGTGAACAGCAATGGTATGTGCTATAGAAGGGTGAACATGCAATGGTATGTGCGATAGAAGGGGTGAACAGCAATGGTATGTGCGATAGAAGGGTGGACAGCAATGGTATGTGCGATAGAAGAGGTGAACAGCAATGGATGTGCGATAGAAGGGTGAACAGCAATGGTATGTGCGATAGAAGGGTGAACAGCAATGGTACGTGCTATAGAAGGGTGAACAGCAATGGTATGTGCGATAGAAGGGTGAACAGCAATGGATGTGCAATAGAAGGGTGAACAGCAATGGTATGTGCCATAGAAGGGTGAACAGCAATGGACGTGCGATAGAAGGGTGAACAGCAATGGTATGTGCGATAGAAGGGTGAACAGCAATGGTATGTGCTATAGAAGAGGTGAACAGCAATGGTATGTGCGATAGAAGGGTGAACAGCAATGGTATGTGCTATAGAAGGGTGAACAGCAATGGTATGCGCGATAGAAGGGTGAACAGCAATGGTATGTGCGATAGAAGGGTGAACAGCAATGGTATGTGCGATAGAAGGGTGAACAGCAATGGTATGTGCTATAGAAGGGTGAACAGCAATGGTATGTGCTATAGAAGGGTGAACAGCAATGGTATGTGCAATAGAAGGGTGAACAGCAATGGTATGTGCAATAGAAGGGTGAACAGCAATGGACGTGCAATAGAAGGGTGAACAGCAATGGTACGTGTTATAGAAGGGTGAACAGCATTGAGTACGTGCTATAGAAGGGTGAACAGCAATGGTACGTGCATATAGAAGGGTGAACAGCAATGGTACGTGCTATAGAAGGGTGAACAGCAATGGTATGTGCTATAGAAGGGTGAACAGCAATGGTATAGTGCGATAGAAGGGTGAACAGCAATGGTATGTGCGATAGAGAGGGTGAACAGCAATGGTATGTGCGATAGAAGGGTGAACAGTAATGGTATGTATGCGATAGAAGGGTGAACAGCAATGGTATGTGCTATAGAAGGGTGAACAACAATGGTATGTGTATAGAAGGGTGAACAGCAATGGTATGTGCAATGGAAGGGTGAACAGCAATGGACGTGCAATAGAAGGGTGAACAACAATGGTATGTAGCTATAGAAGGGTGGACAGCAATGGTATGTGCTATAGAAGGGTGGACAGCAATGGTATGTGCGATAGAAGGTGAACAGCAATGGATAGTGCGATAGAAGGGTGAACAGCAATGGTATGTGCTATAGAAGGGTGAACAGCAATGGTATGTGCGATAGAAGGGTGAACAGCAATGGACGTGCGATTGAAGGGTTGAACAGCAATGGTATGTGCGATAGAAGGGTGAACAGCAATGGTATGTGCTATAGAAGGGTGAACAGCAATGGACGATGCAATAGAAGGGTGAACAGCAATGGTATAGTGCTATAGAAGGGTGAACAGCAATGGTATGTGCGATAGAAGGGTGAACAGCAATGGTATGTGCGATAGAAGGGTGAACAGCAATGGATGTGCGATAGAAGGTTGAACAGCAATGGATGTGCGATAGAAGGGTGAACAGCAATGGATGTGCGATAGAAGGGTGAACAGCAATGGTATGTGCTATAGAAGGGGAACAGCAATGGTATGTGCTATAGAAGGGTGGACAGCAATGGTATGTGCTATAGAAGGGTGGACAGCAATGGTAGTGTGCGATAGAAGGGTGAACAGCAATGGTATGTGCGATAGAAGGGTGAACAGCAATGGTATGTGCTATAGAAGGGTGAACAGCAATGGTATGTGCTTTAGAAGGGTGAACATCAATGGTATGTGCGATAGAAGGGGTGAACAGCAATGGTATGTGCGATAGAAGGGTGAACAGCAATGGTATGTGCTATAGAAGGGTGAACAGCAATGGTATGTAGCTATAGAAGGGTGAACAGCAATGGATGTGCGATAGAAGGGTGAACAGCAATGGATGTGCTATAGAAGGGTGAACAGCAATGGTATGTGCTATAGAAGGGTGAACAGCAATGGTATGTGCTATAGAAGGGTGAACAGCAATGGTATGTGCGATAGAAGGGTGAACAGTACAATGGTATGTGCGATAGAAGGGTGAACAGCAATGGATGTGCGATAGAAGGGTGAACAGCAATGGTATGTGCGTATAGAAGGGTGAACAGCAATGGTAATGTGCTATAGAAGGGTGAACAGCAATGGTATGTGCGATAGAAGGGTGAACAGCAATGGATGTGCAATAGAAGGGTGAACAGCAATGGTATGTGCAATAGAAGGGTGAACAGCAATGGACGTGCGATAGAAGGGTGAACAGCAATGGTATGTGCGATAGAAGGGTGAACAGCAATGGTATGTGCTATAGAAGGGTGAACAGCAATGGTATGTGCGATAGAAGGGTGAACAGCGATGGTATGTGCGATAGAAGGGTGAACAGCAATGGTATGTGCGATAGAAGGGTGAACAGCAATGGTATATGCTATAGAAGGGTGAACAGCAATGGTATGTGCAATAGAAGGGTGAACAGCAATGGTATGTGCTATAGAAGGGTGAACAGCAATGGTATGTGCTATAGAAGGGTGGACAGCAATGGTATGTGCGATAGAAGGGTGAACATCAATGGTATGTGCTATAGAAGGGTGGACAGCAATGGTATGTGCTATAGAAGAGGTGAACAGCAATGGTATGTGCTATAGAAGGGTGAACAGCAATGGATGTGCTATAGAGAGGGTGAACAGCAATGGTATGTGCTATAGAAGGGTTAACAGCAATGGTATGTGCTATAGAAGGGTGAACAGCAATGGGTATGTGCGATAGAAGGGTGAACAGCAATGGTATGTGCGATAGACGGGTGAACAGCAATGGTATGTGCTATGAGAAGGGGTGAACAGCAATGGTATGTGCTATAGAAGGGTGGACAGCAATGGTATGTGCTATAGAAGGGTGAAAAGCAATGGGTATGTGCTATAGAAGGGTGAACAGCAATGGTATGTGCGATAGAAGGTGGACAGCAATGGATGTGCGATAGAAGGGTGAACAGCAATGGTATGTGCTATAGAAGGGTGAACAGCAATGGTATGTGCTATAGAAGGGTGAACAGCAATGGTATGTGCGATAGAAGGGTGAACAGCAATGGTATGTGCGATAGAAGGGGTGAACAGCAATGGTATGT